>APFE031295964.1:15404-102490 GCA_000404065.3 Pinus taeda
TTCCCCCCCCCCCCCCCCCCCCCCCCCGTCACCTCAGAAGAAGAAGACATCTCAAAGACACAATGACATCAGGAGAGACAATTGGCTATTAGGTGGAAGCAAGATAATTATCAGGTACTAATTTTTGGTCATCTAGTGATACGTTTATTTATTCATGCAATATTGAAGATAATGAACGTGATAGTGAAACAACTGGATTTTCTCTTATGGGTGAAAGTGAAAGAAATCTAATAGAGAGATATGTTAAAAGGCTCACAGATAAAATTAGAGATCAACAAGATCTATTTGACAAAAGGGAGTGTACCTACAAAGAAGAGGCTACCAAGTTAAAAACTCAGTTGGAGGAAGGAAACAAAATAAGGAAGGAGTTCAAGGAAAAGGAATATCAATGTCAAAGGCTGCAGGATGAACTAACATCATTGAGAAATGAAGTGAATGAAAAGTATAGACCAACCAAGGAACTTATAGAAAGAATAAGTTACTGTGAAGGTCTTGAAGATGAGTCCACCTCTGTAAAAGAAGATATTGAAAATTCAAATAAGAAGAATGAAGAACTACTTCACACATTTGAAGAAAAAGAAAATGATATTCTCAAATTATGAAAACAAGTGGAAGAAGGAAGAAAAGTTGAAGAAATCGTGAAGAAGCCGTATCTGGAAAAGGAAGAGCAATATCAGGTTGAGGTAAATATCCTAAAAGGTAAATTAGAAGAAAATGATAAGCCTTTACGATTTCAAGATAGTACTAATATTTTGGACAATATTCGTAGTAATCAAAGGTATCGTACCATCAAATATGGTCTTGGCTTTCATGAAACTTTTAAAGGTGAATCTAGCTGACAAACTAAAGCAAGGAATTCTAATGAAAAATATGAAATGTTGAACAAGTAGACAAGAGGTCAGCCCCATCAATAACTAAGGAAAGAAAATCTTCAAAGAAAATCATTTACTCCTAACTATTGAAGTGTTAATAAATTATTTCCTTTGATGAATAATGTTGAATGTTCTATCTGACATCATTTTGGACATGTTGCAGCTAGGTGCATAAGTAGAATGTTTCAAGCTAATAACCATCTCATAGAAAGATCATCAACTTCCAAGTTCTTGAAGGGATATTGTTTTTCTTCCAATATGTTTGGTCACAAAGCCATTGATTGCTATAGAAGGAATATGAAACATATAATATGTTATGCTTGTAACAAGTTTGGGCATATAGCAAAAGAATGCAGGAACAAGTCTATGGATCACTGTAGACAATATGGTAAGCAATCAAATAAGCACATTTATATCAGAAAAATTAAAATATCAATCCACCGAGAATCAAGAAAAGGAAGATCACATAAGGTGTGATCTTACTCTCTACTCATTTGAAGACAAAGATGATATTGCATGTGCTCAACACATGACTGGAAATAAGAGAAAAATGAAGTCTCAGATGAAGAACCATCATGGTAATGAAAGTGTTGAAACTCATGTTTCATCAAAAGTTCTAGGACGAGATAAAGTCATAATAGACTCAGGAGGAACTGAAAGTATGAAATTTCATTGTTCCAATTTTCATAGATAGATTTTATGAAGACAAGTATCGTATATATGCAAGTTTGAAACTGCACAGTCACATATATGTTGGTTTGATGAAGAAGTAGTGGGACAAACTCAAAAAAAGGGTCTGATATGGTTCAAACAATTATCAATTATCTTTTTGTTTTGATGGTTGATTATTACAATATAGGGATGTTATTTAGAAGTGCTTTTGACCCTCATAAGTTTTTTATGACTTGATGTATAACTGGTCGATGATGATGCCATGATGATTCTTACTGGCATATGTAATAATCAGATCTGACAGTGAATAGTTGGCACTGGTTCAGGGGGAGAATATGCTATTCTTCTAATAATGCATTGTTGGCATTATGTTTAGAAGTATTTGGTACCTAACAATTATTATCAATGATTTGTGGGTGAATCTTTTGTTGATGCATATAGTTATGTTTCTTACATGGTGACCTTCATGAGTTCAAGGAGAATGGCAAATCTTGAGTACACATCTTCATTATTTGATGATATTAAGTGGCACTCATTTATGTTATGTTGTTGCCTTCATGCCTTCAAACATGCATAAATTTCATATGGTGCAGTTATGCACGAGGATTCGTTTAGTTCTTGGCTCTCACATGGTATATTGATTGGGGATTATGATTCTTGATGGTATCAAGAAAGTTTGACAAAATGAGTGTGAGCTCATGGTTTCCCTTTCACATTGATGAGAAGTTAGATACATATTTCTATCACTATGTTGGATACATGGATGATTAATTAAATTGTGATTTTGGTATAAAATATCCTCTTGTATGAAGAAAATTGGCTAAGAGAATGGTGTTATTGTAGGTGTCATGAAGACATGGCTATTTGGAGACATGGCGTACTTAGTCACATAATGATGATGACTTCTTACTTTATGATGATAGGTTTGATACTCACATGTGTTGATTATCATGGTTGATGCTTATTAGATGTGGGATGTTCCCTAGTGATGATACATGGTTGATATATTGAGGGTTCTTATGGAAAGATCATGCAGTTCTTGCTACGATGATGATGTTATGGTCGTGGATGATGAATATGGTGGTTTCACATACATATGATATGATGTGAATGGTTTTTGTATCACTGCTTGGAGAATCAAGATATGGAATATGTTTAGTTGATTCCTAGAAGACTATAGATAAAGGCATTTTTTGACATAGAAAAATAAGAACAATTAGCCTTGATAAGGTCAAGAGAATGAGTTGATATCTATATGCAGCATATATAGTCAGAGGTTGATGATATTAAAGCTACATTGACTTATCTTGTGAACTGATGATGGACATATATAGTTTGTTACTCTTGATGCAACTGACAGATGTAAATGGTGCAGGTTATATATGGTGTATGACAGTTGCTGATAATTATCATGATCTTGTTTAGGTCTTTGGTCTTTGTTATAAATCTTATGCATATAATTTGATGAAAAATTGATGTAAAGACCTATGATGTAATAATTGTCATAATTCAGTCATCTATGGACTTTTGAGATCATGTCAAATATGTAATCCCACTTAGTTGGGTGGATGAGTCAAATATGTATCCCCACTTGGTTGAGAGATCGATATATGTATGTGTCATTGGTGATAGGAAGGTCATACTCACATAGTTTCATTATAGAGTCATGTTATTCTTTCGAAAAATATTTTTGCGGACTCTACATGTGCTCAGGGGGAGCATGCTCACTATAGTGCATCTCAACATGTACTAAGGGGGAGTTTAATTAGAGAATTCAACATGTGACTAGGGGTAGCATGATCAATGTTCATACTCAGCAGTTTAGATATGGAAGTCTTCATTTAACATTGGTCATCCCTTTTCCCTTGATGTCAAAGGGGCAGAGTAGCTTGGTGTTTGGAGAGTAGCTTGATGTTTTTAAAAGGTTGGTGCTTGTCTTGATGTTATTTCTAGGTTGTTGTGACCAAATACCAAAGTCATGTCCATCAAGTCCAAAGGGGGAGATTGTTGGAATTATGATGAATGTGTTGTCCTTGATGGAAAATCTCTTGTAATAGAAGAAGTATATGGTAACTAGATGAATCTACAGGTCAGATTAGAGGTGACAAAATGATGGAAAGGGATACGAGGTCAAAGTTTTATGGATCAGAATCAGAAGCTTGATACAGGAAATTGTTGGTATTATGAATTAGGTGTTGTCCTTGATAGCAACCTACCTGATGAGTTTCCCTTGATGACAATATATTTGATGAATGGAATACTTGATCAAGGTCTAAACATGATGTGACACAATGCACGACAGTTATGTTTACAAGTGTGACAAAATGGAGGGAAGTTTAGAGGAATCAGTTCATAAATGATAAAGTAATGGAAACTCACATTGTAACAGGTCAATTCACAGGTAATAGAGTAATGGCACAGAAGAACAAGATGATGGGACAAAGGATTACAAATCAAAATAAATAAATTGCGCATATATGTATGCACACAATTTTACTGAAGGAAAAGTGCATATAGTATCGAAAATTAAAGTTAAATAATACCAAGGGTTCCTACCATGGTATTCGACCATAGTAATGAGTGTGAAAAAGTATATTGATCCCGTCAACAAATACCATCAGCATAATCATGGTTTTGACCCAAGGTATTCAAAAAGACTAAAACTATATAAGGAGGTAAAGATCAAAGTGTTAGAGTGTGCAAGTGATGGAAATATTATGAAGAGTTAGATCAAAAGAAAGTATGCATGTTATGGGTTTTTGATGCTTTGCTTGATCTGAACTAGGTATGCACTAGAGTGTTTGATGATGGATGAGATCTAATAGATCTGAAATAATTATGGACTAATGATGGATCAGGATGAAATGACATATCATTGTATGATCTGATAATGGATAGGCTAGATCTAATTTCTAATGCATGTTTTATCCTTTAAATGCTATGATTTGGGTATATCTAAAGTGTTGAAAAGCTGGGAAGTTATAAGTCTACCTTGGTGAAGGCGCTTATACACGTAGAATCTAGAATTCCAAATAGCATATGTAGAGGAAGGGTTAGTTGTTCAGAAATGACTAATCTCTCTGATCAGTATTGTTGTTTCACTATTGTTTGTCAATGATGACTTCATTAGATCTGAAGTAAAACTGATTGTATAAGGAGATTGAGTCTGCTTGACTGATTGATTGAGAAAGAAGGGTGATGTTTCCTACTATCTATTTAGAAATCTGTAATATGATAGTAGATCTTCATAATGTCTCTGAATAGTATAGTGTTTGGTTCAGAAATTTTATGATTTAGGATCTTTAGAGGTATACATAGGTTGGGTTACATCAATTAGCGTATACATGCAGGTTGTCCTCACTGAAGTAGCGTATACATTCTTACATGAGTTTTGAGGTTGCAATTGGTTTTGGTTATTGATGTAGCGTTCTGAGTTCATTTATTTGTACTGGTTATAGTGATCTCATTGTTCTAGTTGATTGGTTTAATTTTGATTAAGTGTCTGTTGATTGGGTTTTGAGTGAATGGTTGATTTAGTTGTATTAGAAATTGATGTTTGGGTGATTCATTTGTGTTAGATTTTTTAGTGATTGTTTTATTCAGTTGTGTTAGAAGTTTCAATTATCGGATGATTCAGAAAGTGATGATTGGGTTTCAGTTATGTCAAAGATTGATGATTGGGTTTCAATGGTTGATTGATTTAGATGTACCAATGATGGATGAATGTGTTATAGGTATGAGTTATAGTTTGATTTTTGATATTGAGCTTAAGTGTTGATAATGGGTCCAGTATGAAAATTTGACGAAACATGGCCTACAAGTTATGATGTATTGAAGCAGTTGGGTCGAGTCTGAAAATTTGATGAAATGTGGTCCCTGGAGAAAGAGTGAAGGTGGTAGCCTTCTTTAGGCCGATGCCTACTTACTGGTAACCATATCATCCAGTACAACAGTTAGGGGGTTGGATCTCTCTTAGAGTAGAATTTGGAGAACGAGTGAAGGTTATATCCTTCTATAGGTCGGCGCCTATGTAATAGTAAACATATTAGCCAGTACAAGAGCTAGGGTGTTGTAGCTCCCTTCTTGTAGAATCTCGAGAAGGAGAGAAGGTTGTAGCCTTTTACAGGTGGGTGCATGCATACTGGTATGGTTCTGCACTAATAAAACATTGTAAACAACTTTTTCTTTATATTAAAAAGAAGGCAGATATGACATCAGTGGGTGGTTTTCTCCTGTATTGGGTTTCCAACTTAAATCCTCGTGTTCATGTGTGATGGTTTATTTTGTTATTAAATCCCATGGTTACTATTTATCTAATGTTTAATAAAGTAATAATGCAATGGATGAAGGCAAACATATGATGGATTAACTTAATCATAAGTTCATTAGATATACCCTAATTGTCTTAAGAACATTTGTGTACACACACAGGTTCCTTTCAGTAAAGTCACATATAGAAATCTAAATATGAAATGTAAGAAATTATTTGTTTGTAAATATTGATTTACCCTCCCTCTCATAGCTTTTCCTAACATTTGTCCCTGACATCTTGTACATTCCATCCTCATCTTTCCCAAAGACAATGTCTAAGGGATCCCTTTGTAGATAACCAAAACATGTCTCAAACAATGAGCTTTGTGTGGATTAATGTGATGCTCGATTGTATGCATACTGCACATAAGGAAGTTGTTCATCCCACAACTTGGGATGCTTTCCACAATAGCCTCATAACAAGTGTACCATGGTGTGGTTGACAACCTTTGTTTGCCCATGAGTTTGTGGATGAAATGTCGTACTTCTTTTCAGCTTAGTGTCCATCATTCTCCACAAGATGGTCCAAAACTCTCCAAGAAAGCAAGAGTATGGATATGATAGAATAGATATGGCCAACCCAAAATCGACCCAAACATGCTAAAAGAAAAGATAAGCGGTCTGCTTAGTAGTGACATGCTTTTTACAGTGCATTAAAATACACATTTTACTAAAATGATCCATTATGACATACAAATAGTCATGAACTTTCGTAGACATAGGCAAACCACCAACAAAATCCATGGACACACTTTCCCATGGTTGACTCAGAATGAGGAGTGGTGTGTAAAGCCCAAGTTTTGTATTAGAGTTCTTTGAAACAGAACATAAAACACAACCCTTTACAAAACGAGACACCATGTTTTTCATATGAGGCCAAAAGCAAAACCTTTGTAAATGACATTAATTTTTACGACACAAAAATGACTAGACACAAGAGAGGTATGAGCCTTTCGGATTACATTTACTCTTTCATGAATGAGTATGCACAATTTTCCGAGGTTGTACAATAGTTTTTCCTGCAAATATTAATTGTCCACCTACGATCCATGAGTCAGTTTTGCATAGATCTCTTTAAAATCATCATCCTTAGCATATTGTTTAGCATAACTTTCTAATGATAAAGAAGTAGTTTGAAAAACTACATATGCAGAAATAGGAGGGCGAGAAAGCATATCATCTACTTTGTTGTTGGCACCCTTCTTGTATTTTATTACCAAATGAAATTGTTGGAGGAATCCCATCCATCTGAAATAACAGGCTTTTTGAAGCTTCATCTGTGACTAAAAATACTGCAATGGCTGCTAATCCCTATGGATGATGGTCTCCTTGTTGTTCAGGTAATGTTTCCACTTCTTTACACTTTGAACCAAGTAGTACATCTCCCTTTTGTACGTGGGATAATTCATAACCGCCTGGGTGAAAGTCTCTGAATGGTAACATATAGGGTTCCTTTGCTTCATCAATACAATTCCTATGGAATATCAGTTGGCATTTGTTTCAACCTCAAAAGGTTATTGAAGGTTTGGTAAGGCTAGCAATGGTGTTTTGTTTATATTCTGTTTCAGCATGTCGAAGGATTTCTATTGCTTTCCTCGCCACTGAAAGGCCTTCTTCACACTTGTCAATGCATGTAAGGGGACTATGATAGCAGAGAAGTTTGCAATGAATGTTCACTAATACTATACTGCACCCAAAAAACTTCAGACCTCTGTAACATTTGTGGCCTCAGGCTACTTCATAATCACATATACTTTAGAGGGTTCTATTTGCAATTGCCTATTACCGACTATGTGACCAAAATAAAACAGAGAGGTCTTCCCTAGCTCACACTTTGACAGCTTTACATACAATTTTTCATTTTTTAGAACATCAAGCACTTTCTTCACATGACATACATGTTCATCCGATGTCCTACTATAAACAAGAATATGGCCCATATATACAAGCACAAATTTAACAAGAAAAGGCCTAAACAGATCATTCATTACCCTCATAAATGTGGATGGAGCATTGCACAGTTTGAATAAAATCACCATCAATTCAAACAACCCCTACTTGGTTTTGAATGCAGTCTTCCAAATGTCTTGTTTTGCAACTCTAACCTGGTGATATCCATTATGCAAATCCATTTTTGTAAAGTAGACAATTCTTTTCAACTTATCTAATAATTCATTAATGTGAGGGATAGGGTATCGATTCTTCATCGTAATTTTTTTTTAGCATCTTATAGTCTACGTACATTCTCCATGTTCCATATTTGATTGGTGCCAACACGATTGGTGAGCTGCATGGAGAAGAACTCGGTCCAAAGACCCCTTGACTTAGAAATTCCTACACTTGTTGCTTGTTCTCCTCCATCTCAATAAAAGTCATCATGTACATGGCAATATTCGATAAAGGAGCATCCTATTGTAAATGGATCTCATGTTGGACTTCCCATTATGGGGGAAATCCTCTCGGGTCCTAAAACAATCCATTATAGTAAAAAATAATTTCTAACAATTCTTTCTTATGATCAGTATCACAACCTTTGAAAGCGTCAGCTACTCAACCTCCTTCGCTCTCAACACCATGAGCAAGAACCCTTTACTGGAATTAACCAGTCGTTTAATTTGTCCTCCCCTTACAAGGCTAGCACTAAGTTTCATATGATGAGTTTTGACTATATATTCTACCCCATCCTTCGTGAGGTGGTATTAATTTTCGTGCCAAAAGAAAACTACATTTTTATCATAGAGATACGGACTTCCCAAGATAATCCCACAACTATCCAAAGGCACAACATCTAACTCTACCTCATCAACTAATTTGGAAGATTTAACAAATCTGGCCCTTACACTACCTGGTTACTTGTAATTTTTCTTTATCGCTTACCCAACCAAGTAGGTATAGAGTCGGATGAGCCTTAATTTTGAGGCCTAAATTTTTCACTCAGGACTCTGAGATTAAATTCACTTCGAAACCTGAATCGAACAGAGTTTCTACCTTTGTGCATTTTATAATAACGCTAATGTAGAATAATTCAATTCTCTTTCTCACATTACTTACAGGCTCATTCAAATAACTAGTACTTGAAATTGAATAAAAATTATTATTAATAGAAAGAGTACCTTTTGTGCCCATGACTACGATCAATGTCTAGTCATCAAAATCTGATCCAAGGTCCTGCTGTGATGTTGCCACTGTCTTCTGCTTGCACTTTCCGCTAAATCTCTTTGGTATCAACTCTGGATGAGTTCTCCTCATCATGAACTTCTCTCTTGAAATCTGTGCAAGATGGTCTTTCAATCCAAAAATAAAATTGGACCAAGAGGAAAGAAGGTTACCTGGATTTTCGTTGCCCTTCAGAAACGTGCTCTCCCACCAAACGAAAGTAATGCCACTCACTTGAAGAGATTGTAACTCGACCTTTGCCTCATCTTCTTCGATCTGTTGAATCCAATAGTAGACCTCTATGCGTCTTATCCAATTATTACTTTTTTTTCACTACACTCTCCATTATACATGGGCAGGTCAAACTTTACATCTAGTGTGAAGAATGGTTTCTTAGATTTGTGTTTGGAATCACGATTAGAGTGATTAGAACCATTACTTGAATAAGGAGAGGGAGGAGTCTCTTCTCCACCACCTTCATGATTTTCTGATCCATTTTCATCGACATATTTGTTCTCATGCCCAAGTGCCTTCTCATACTTTGAAATTAGCTTGTCCACATTCTCTGCCATATTGTAGAATACCTTGCAGAAATTTTGTTCCTCTTCCCAACAAGATTCTCCATTTTCGATGTTTCTTCTTTTTTCTGCACGTCCTACTTCAGGGTCAAAGGACTTATGCCTTCCTTCGCCTTTTTGTAGCTTGTTTCAGGTTATCATATGCTCATGCAATTCGAATCGACAAAGACCTACTCTCATAGCAAACTTGATCTAATATATTTTACTTATAGATGCTTCAGAACATGAAACAATGCATAAATAACAAGATAAGCATGAAACCATGACACAAGTATTTGATTACAGAGTTCGTCCAATTTGGACAACATCTCGAGGCCCTGCTCAATAGTGGGGAGACATTCTTTCATTAAGTGGCATTAAAAAAGATAAAGTACAAGCAACATTCATTTATAATCCTTATACCTCCAAACTCGAAGATGGATGAAGAATGGAGAGTCCAGCTTCAGAAACAAATAGGACCACTGAACTCCTGGTATAAAGTCATGTAAAATCACCTATCCAGACACCCAATTTGGAGAAATAAAACTTCTGCACCCTCTTGGAACCTCTGTGTTGCTCACGAAGAGATCTCAGCCTTCTGCCAGGTCAAGTTATAGTTGTTCAATGGTTTTTGAACTATGCATGTCTTTGCATTTTTTTCGATGCGGAAAGTCCCTTACATAAGCTGGTGGCTAACTCGTCAATCCCTTCACAGTTCTTGAACAAACGACAAATTTAGCAAGTGGTGGTTGCTATAGAAGGGTTCTTGGGCCTAGGATAGAATGCAAGTGACAGACCTTTCATTTATGGAAAAACCTCAAGAACGTCTTAATCGCACATTAATCCCAACAGATTTTAACATCAACACTTGAATCAAAATTTTCAATTGTCGATTTTTATCAGTGGATAGACTCGTGCCTTTACAATAAGTAGCTGCGATAAAGGTGGAATCGATGAGCTATTAGACCAGAGTACATAATATATCAGGTGCGTAAGAATAATCACAAATTGCAATCGGTGGGACTGGGGTGGTAGTCTATGCAACTACTTCCCTTTGGAAACCATGACTACGATATCACAAATTGTAACTTGACTCTCCAATTGCGATATATCGCATCGCAGCCTCGCTTTCTCTGGAGCCGATTCTTTAACTCTTCCGTCCTTTTGATCTGCGATTACAATTTATCGTTTCACAACCCTGACTTGCTTGGGGTTGATTTTCTTAAGATGTAACCTCTTACTTCTATGATTTGCGATATGTGGGGCCAATGGCAGCCTGCCACTTGGCGCTTCCCCATTTTTTGAGAGTTTTTCCATGTCATTTCTCCTGCCACATGTCCAAGTCGAACATGAACTTTGACTTTCTCTAACTTCTTTAAATGAGCTCAGGTTCAAGTGTCAATTTCATCGTTGGAATCAGGATAACAAGCACTTCGATCTAATGCTAAGTTTATCCATATTCTACCACTTTGAGTTTCAAGCCTTTTTACCATGCCACTGGTAATTTTTAGAGATCCACCAGCATCAACTATAGCCTCAGCAAAAACAGAAAACTCTATGCAGCAGAAAATTATTGCCCAAAATCATCCTTTTTCTTTGGCTAACCGTGTAGAGGAAGATTCTAACATGGGATAATTTATGCAAAAGAGGATTCAACAGACCCTGAATATACCCTCTTCGTGAAGAGCGTGAAGAAACTATAAACCATCTCCTGAACGACTGTCAATATTCCAACAAAAGTTGGCAGTGGGTTGAGGTTGTTTTCATATCTTCAGACAAGGACATGGATTCCATACTTAACACTCTTGAAAATTGGAGGGCTTCTTTCTCCTCACACCCAATGGTTGATAGCGCTTGGAATATTATCCTGGGTACCATATGCTAGGTAATATGGAAAGAGAAAAGTGCACGAATTTTTAGAGAAGAAAAAGGATAGAAGAGAATATACTCAACTTAATGAAATAAATAAGCTGGGAATATGTAGCCATATCGAAATTACCGATCATTAGGGACCCTGGTCGTCCTGCTGATATGAGGATCCTACAACTGCGTGAGCTTCACCCTCCCCCTCAGAATAATTTAACTCCAACGATGGAAAATCGGGAAGCTCCCTATCATTGGTACCCTCCAGATAAATACATCCTCAAATTGAATTACGATGGAGCTTCCAAAGGAAATCGTGGAGTTGTAGGTTTTGGTGGAGTCTTAAGAAACTCACAAGGAGTTATATTATGGTTATACATGAGAAAATTGGGCATAGCTACAAAAAATTCTTTTGAAATCTAAGCTCTGGAACACGGTCTGAACATTGCCAAAGTCTAAGAATTTTGGCTTCTCATCATGGAAAGAGATTCAAATCTCACCACCTAGGCCTATTGGAAGCTTTAGCAAAGGCACGACTATCACCAAGGTAACATAAATTTGGAGGCTCAGCAAGACCTTGCATTGCATCAGCCGATACATTAGAAAGCTGAGTGGGCTCCACTTTGAGGCCATTAGACAGAAGCCTAACAGGTTGGCTGACAGGTTGAGAAATGAAGGGACAAATGGAAACACGAGAATTCGCTCCCTTGCATGGAGGGACCTAGAGGATGAACCTCTCCGTCGGGATTGTGAGGAATTAAATAGAATTGATAAACAAGTACGAGTTTCTATCAATAATGATAATTTATGTCAATCTCCAAAACAAAAATGGTACACTCACTACATCCCCTCATAATGAATTCCTTAGACAATAGTTGTCCCATCTCTTCACATGATCTAGAAAGTAACCAGATTGCAATGATCCTTCAGAGGCATCACCAACCTGATCCCTTGACCAGTACCATTTCATGCTCTCTCATGACTGTGTTGTACCTCTTACTTGCCACAATTAATGGCTCTTTCATGCCTACCCTTTTCTTTCCCACCTCGGCTGCCTGCTCCTCCTATGAATACCTTGACTCGCTTGCTCTTACCCACTTCTCTTTTCTCCCTCGAGCCTTCACTTTCATCACATTTTTCCTCGATTTACCTCTTGATTCCCCTTCCTTCATATCATGGCCTGTCGTCGTAGCTCTATTCCTGTCTCCCATCGTGGTCGCAGCTACAACAGCATAATGTGTGGCAACCCCAGCATGCGGCCCCACACAAGATCTGAGGCATCGGCAAGAAGACTATCCCTCAATTACGTTCCCTATGTTAACCCTAAAACCCAAGACTGTATTCATAATTGGGAGCTCCAAGCACAAAACATATGAGAACGGATGACCACAGAAGAATTTGATGCTCAATTTGAATGGATACTTGACCCGAGCCTTACCCATGCTAGAGAGAATTTATACATTTATACCATTGAGATCTCATGATAGCTCAAGGTCATTCTCGAAATCACATTGAAAGAACAGTTTGAAAATACTAAAGTTGTGGAGGCAAAGTTAGATATGTTGAATGATAAAATTCACTATTTATATAGAATCTATTCACCACTGACACTTCGTCATGAGGGACTCACCAAATTATGCTCTGCTAAAGTGTTGTATAGCTACAATGCAGGTCAACAATGCTGCTTCTCTAGGCATCAAGAAAGAGACAGTTGGTGCCTCCAACTTTCACCAAGCCAGGATGGACACCCCTGCTAGCAATTCTCCAGAGAAGCCAATTAGGTTGAAAGATTATCCCTTGGATGACATTTCTTAATGAAAATGTGCACGATGCTTACTGCGGGTCTTTGGAGCTATCCTCATATCTATGGCGCACTCGACAATAATGCTACTCTCTATGATTCGGTTCCCTAAGATACTCATAGTTCTCGCCCTCTTAGGTTAATGGGAAATTCTGTTAATTTTTGTAGAATTGGCAAGCAGAACCTCCATCTCTCCTTTTAACCCAGCAGTAGAGGATTTTTTTGGTAAATATTTTCTATTGTAAAAAAAAAGTCTCGAACTTGTGTAAGAAGGCCTTTCTTGCAACTATTGTAAAAGGAAAGTCTAGGTCTAGTATATGAGCATCCTGCTCGAGCCACCACACTCTGATTGTAAATACCATCTTTTGAATTAATAAGTAATTTATTACTTAAAAAATAATAATAATAGGTATGAAATAAAAAAAATAAGAAAATAAATATGAAGTAACTTAATCTAAACTACAATCTTATGAAAGGAATATGCGTGAAATGCCATCAACTTTGTTTTTCCTATCCTTATATTTTCAAAGAAGTACTTGTGAATCACATCATACAGTGGTCATAAACTTGATTACTTATAAAAACAAGACGGGCTGCGGGGCAGCTAGTCCCTACCGCAGCCCGCAGCGTATCTGCCCGTAAACCGCATGAGCGAAACGTGGCGGTTGCGGCCTCCTCCGTCGGGACGCCTGTTGCTCAAACATGGTTTCAAATGATCTGAGTGGATTGTGCCCACCGAAGAATTTGCAGACTGATCTTTTTCCTTTGATTTTTCATCGCAGCTCACAGTCGGATGAGTTCAGTCCTACTTAGTCGATGAGTAATTCGTTCTGATAGACCTCTCAGCGCGCTGATCTCGGAATAGATTAACATTGAAGGGAACAGGTGCAGACGAAGACTCTATAGTTTATATATATTGACACTTTTTTTTTTCCAGTGCAATATATATTGACACTTTGTCTCTTTGAAACCATTTGAACAGTCTGCAGGGGTGTTTAAAGTTCGAACTATCTCGTTGGAAAAGTCCATACTGTAGGCTCTGGGAATTCCAACTATCTGGTTGGAAAACTCCAGTACTGTCGGCTCTGGCAAACCATTTTCGGGACGCCTGTTGCTCAAACATGGTCTCAAATGATCTGAGTGGATTGTGTCCACCGAAGAATTTGCAGACTGATCTTTTTCCTTTGATTTTTCATCGCAGCTCACAGTCGGATGAGTTCAGTCCTACTTAGTCGATGAGTAATTCGTTCTGATAGACCTCTCAGCGCGCTGATCTCGGAATAGATTAATATTGAAGGGAACAGGTGCAGACGAAGACTCTATAGTTTATATATATTGACACTTTTTTTTTCCTGTGCAATATATATTGACACTTTGTCTCTTTGAAACCATTTGAACAGTGTGCAGGGGTGTTTAAAGTTCGAACTATCTCGTTGGAAAAGTCCATACTGTCGGCTCTGGGAATTCCAACTATCTGGTTGGAAAACTCCAGTACTGTCGGCTCTGGAAAACCATTTAATTTCACCTCGTCAAAATTGCCTTTGAACATCAATTCGAAAGGTGCGTGATAAAGTGATTCGAATTTATCATCGCCTTTATTCGAGAAAGCCGAGGTAGAATTAGGTTGCATAGACCACTATGCCTATTGTTGATTTCCTCTTTGTATAAAATCGTCATTGTATAATTTTTCGTTGTTAATTGGTAATGGTGGGCGTAACTAATCAGAGTCAATTTCATGGTTTTGATTTTAAATTGGAACATGTCTAAAAGAAGATGAAAATGAAGGAAATTTTCTATCTGAATGAGCATAAAATTGCTCTATTAATTCATCTACATTCCAGTTGGTTTCCTGCAAAAGCCAACACACCTTGTGTGTGAATTACCAACTATTTCAATAAAGGAAACAATATGTTGTTGTAATATCCCCAACTAGCGTGCATTGCATAACTAGTTATTAACATGGAATAAACTCGATTTGTGATACCATATAGCATATGATTTTTATATGAATGTTGCATTCAGAAGGGCGCGACTCCATGCAAGAAAGGGTGATCTTGCTACTCCACGCTCCGATGACACCTGGCAAAGCCACAACCCTCAAAGCACGACACTTGGTCCCCCATGTAGGCTGGCAGAACGCTTAGTTTTATACTTTTGGTCACGTTTCAAGCTGCTTCTGCTATTTTTTCTGCATATTCAAAGCCAATCTTTACAGTTTCCTGAGGATCTTGTGCAGGGTATGCGAATCACAGGCATTTTCTTCTGAAAAAGAGCGTGAATTGTCCGTTGAGGAGATTGGAAACAGGCACCTCAGTCCAGAGCAAGTCTTCAATGGCATGCCGGGCTCTGATAGCTGGCGGAACTTCAGCTTAATAGTCTGTATATTTTAATAGTCTGTATATTTGCATTTTCCTGTTTGTAAATTGTATGGGCTTCGCAGAGCAACCTTCGAGCTTCAGTTTTGCCTCTGTTTTCTGACAGGTCTCTGTTACAAATCTTCTGAATATTTCCTTTTTTCATATAGATATTCTTGCTGGTAGTGTGCGTATAGTTATTTTATTTAGGGTAATTTTAAAAAGAGCATTTCCATATTAATTGTAGATGTTGAAAATATTTCAGAATTCTACCTAAAAAAATAACAGTGAATTCAAAACGTGATTTCTAACAAAATTCATTGCTTTTGGAGTAGTGATTCTAAGAAACACCGTGAAGGGCTGCATGTACAGGTAGCCGCTATCTGAGGCCTCTTTACATCTGTTTGGATCGGCTTGTGAGACTAATGAATATTTTGTGTTTCCTTCAAATTTTTTTCCCACCAGCGACGCTGCGTTCTGCAGCGAATAATGCAGGCGAGAGCAGATTGTGCTTGATGAAAGTAATTCAAACTGCTGCGCAGAGAAGAAGGAACCATTGCTACCACTAACCATAGGCAGACCTCCCAGCAGGACAAGGAGATGGCCGGCAACAAAGCCCCCCAAACAAATACGGTAAGCAAACATGGTTTTATGATAAAAAAATATTGTGCATATGCTCTGTGAGCGATCAGGGAATTGACATTTATGGCATTATACATTTAAACTAAAGTCAATAGCTATTGATTGTATCATGTATTTTCAATAAACCAAGAAATCAAACTTGAGTAATATGTTGCTGTAATCCATATGCCAATACTTCAAATCAAGACTAAAACTCTTTTGACCAAAAGGCACATTGAATGTTGCACAGATATCTGACTTGTTAGCTTTCTGAATCATCCTGTCTTATAGCTTCAACTAAGGTATGTTTGTAACGTCCACGAGAATTATGCCGCCCTGAAAAGATAAAGTAAACAGCATTAAATAACCTTGTTAAACAGTGACAGAAAATGGGTAGTTATGCATCAGTAAATTACCTAACACAACATTCAATGATACATAGCAAAATACTCTATCTACTAATAGACAAAACACATATGTGCAGGGAATGCAGTAAAACAAACAGGAAACAGAAAGGACTCCAGAAAATTCAGACAGCAATACTGTGAGCATAGTAATTTAGAAATTCGTTGAAATTGTGAGTGTGTTTTTGACAGATATCTACTAAATACAGTAACAATTTGAGTAGTGCTCGAGTATAAACAATCAATGGGAGATTTACCTCAGCGGTCATGCCACAGCAGATAGCGGCAGGATCGTACATATAAGCCCCAGGACAGAGAGGACAGAGCAGGTACGTTTCAAGTCTGGGTTTGGTCAAATGTTTCTTGTACCTGTAAATTCTGGGTTTGGTCAAATGTTTCTTGTACCTGTAAATTCTGAATAGACAAATTGACACCGTAAAATAATAATATCTGTATGCATTACATATTTGACAGTTCAGGTGAATATTTCAAAAATAACCATGAACGATGAAAAGATAAAGCTGGGAAGATTACCAGTCTGGCAAACGCAGGCGTGGTGATAGCTGCTCCGTTTGTAGATGCCGCAGAGCCGATCGACCAGGTTGAACAAGCACCCCGCACCTTGGGGAGTATAAGAAGAAAGTTGGTGGCAGGCGTAGGCGTGCAGTGTATGGCAGATGGCAGGCGTGGAGGTGTGGAGGGACATAACGTAACCTAGGCTAAGCGATATCCTTAATGTAACCCAGTTAACATTTAATGTTAACGAACTAATGCTATCCCGAAGATAGCATTACTTCAAACCTGTACCAATTTCGGGATAGCATTACTTCAAACCTGTACCAATTAGCGAAATGATTTTGTAAAATTTTCCTAAGTTATACCTCGTAATGAGGCCAAATAAGACGATCGTTCCATCCATTGGCTGCGTGTATCGGGAAACATAAAATTTAATAAAATATATCGGTAAACTTTGGTTTAACGTGAAATATGTTTATGGATTTCTGTGGATTTCTGTGCCGAACTAATGCTATCGGTTAAAACCGATTACTATAGTCCCTGCCAGCCCGAAGGCAGGGACTAATAAGGATATCTATATGTTCATCTTCAAATAAGTGTATTAAAATAAATAATATAAAATTATTTAATTGATTATAGGTATATTAAATTAATTATACAAAATATTAATTATTGAGAATTAAAAGTTATATTAATGATTAATACAAAAATTATTTAATTTTTTGGAATGGATTAAAATATTTATGTTAAGAGACATATTTATTTTAGATTAGAGTTTTAATAATGTTAGTTTAATTATCAATAATAATTAGGTGGATGGTAGGGATTTAACCTTTACAAAATATTTTAGAATATGCTTAGTAATATACAAAAATCAAAGATTGAGATATATCTCCAAAATAGTTATGCATTTTGTGCCTTAATTAAAAAAATGTCATATGAACAAGTGCCATTTGAAATGAGTTATGGTCTTTTGGGAATGTGGTATTGATAAGCCAAGGTATTGGTCATGGTATTATAACAAAATATATTTAAGATTAAGAATCTCCATGGTAAAGTGAGGGTGAAACTCCATGGTTAATAATATTGTTGCATATTTTTTTAAATATATAAATGTTTAATTTATATGATTAATTTTTTTTATAACCAACCTAGATCTATATTAACTCCGGATCTACAAGCATTGAGAGGGACCAATTCTCTTTTCACTCTAAAAGAGGTTTGCACATCAAGATATTTGATCCATCTCGGTGCTTGGTAGACCCAGTGATAAGATGGATCTAGGCTGGTTTATACATATATATTTTCTTACATAAGGATACTATTGACTTGCTAATGGGTTGTGAAAATCTAGAGCCTAAAAAATGCCAATGATAAATGTGACATCCCCTGATTAATATTTCTCCCATTGTAAATACTTGTAATTTTCTAAAAAGGCTTAGAGAAAAGGGACACAAATTTCATTTGCTTGAGGGAAATGTTGTTTTAAATATTAGTCCTAGTTGGCCAAGTGATTTTAAATGGGTCAATTGTGCCATAAATTAACTGACATAGGAAAGGATAGGCCTAGGTGTCCTTTCGATCCAACAATAACCAAGAAGAGGACAAAATATTGACAGTAACATGGGTTGCGTTGTCCTAGTGGTTGATTCGCATGCAACCATGGAGAAAGATAGACAATTAGTATATTTGGAAAGGGGGGACATTCATTTGGACACTCACTCATACATAGGTGCATGGGCGTACATAGAGGGAACAATGATTAATGTTTTTTAAATGATGATGTATTCGTTTGAATGTTTTGGTTTAGAAATATTAAAAACTTATTTCTACACCATAGATTTTGAATTAGTTCCTCCTTTCATGTATCATTACAACTATAACTCTACATATAGTTTCATGGGTTGAATTTCATTTTCGAATGTTCAAAGTTAAGAATCTATATTTAATTTATTTTGAGGAAATTGAATTTGATCTTTTGTGGTATTTATGCATTTTTATAACTCTACATATAGAATTTTATGGGTTGGATCTCTACAAGTGACATGCGAAATTTGGTTAATGTTATACTTTTATTAAGAACTCATATCTACAATGAAGAAGTTGTTTTAGTTCAAATCCCATGTTCGTCAGATTGGATTTCTACTAATAACATGTGGATTTTAGTTTATGTTAGACTTTGTTTAAGAACCCATATCTACAAAGGAGTGGTATGAATTCAGACTCTAAGTTCATCCATTACTACAACCTTGCATATGTTTTATGGATTGAATTCCTACTAATTATGAGGTTAATCTCTAAGTAAATGTTAATGGCAAATTTTATGATATTTTAGAGCAAAGATTGAACACATATCTTTTCAAGAAGATGGTCTAAGAAATTATTTATGTACATGTAATTTTCCACTCAATAGTAAACATCTAGTATAGATGTCATCCCCAAGTTAGGTTATGAGGCCATCAACATGAAGGAATATAGCTACAGGCTCATAGGTTACTCAACCAACTCGGTTTTTGCCAAGCTCAACCAAATTATTCACAGTTAAACACTATAGGTAACCATCAAATTGTCAAACAATCATGGCTTTCTCATACAACACTCACTCAACATAAGGAAGACATATCCCTTATTTACTCAAAAATTCCTTAAGAGTAGTCTCCTTTCTAGTGCCTTTTATGTAGGCAGGAAGAACCCATCCTATTTTTGACCATCTAGAATAACCTTATATAATTATAGATTAGCTCTAAGACACCCAGTGAACAAAATTTAACTATGGAGAGGAAGGTTTCCTAAAAAACTAAACATATATGATTATCTACAATCTTTAATCCATTTCTCTCAAGTCCATGAATTAATCTATAGTAGCTACTTTGATTCTTTTCAAGTTTGTATCTTACTGCCAAACATGAGCATGCAATTTTGAAAACTTCAATGGAATTTAATCATAAGAGTGACAAATGTGAAACAAGGTGCCAATATTTTTTATTGACAACTACCTTGATCATATCCATTAACTTTTTATGGCTCATGTTTAGCCATTGGTATATTTATATATTCTAGGGTTTTTCATTAATATTTTTCCTTTTTATTATTGATTTGACTTATTAATTTTTGACCCTTCTTGGTATCTCTCACGTATTCATCTAGCTAGACTAGATTAGACTTCTCATAATTGTCTTGATGATGAGCCACACTTTCTGGCTCGAAACGTCATCTCAAATAACAAGTTGTGATGGATCCAGAAGAATCAATTCAAAGCTATCCACAATCCACATCATAAAAACCTAAAATCAGAAAGGCTCATATTCAATCGTTCAACTACCTTACTTATCTCCAGTAAATTGATAGCTCAAGTTTACTCATTTAATATGTGTCATATACTTCTATCATGATTTACCCTTTCTGTTGTGTTGCCTCTCTAGTAGGTTTTTGATGGTTTTTTAACCTCCCTTCGTGCTAAATATTTCATGACAAGTCTAAAGGTCACACATAAGTATCTCATTACGTGAAAATTAAGTGAGTTTCCTTGGTTGTTTCTATATGGAACACATTAAAAAAAAACAACATTTGCAAGACAATCAACATATTGAGGAAAATAAGGATTGAGCATAAATCAACTAATATCTATTGGTGTTCACTGTCCATGAATTAAGTAGCTATGCTAGTTGCATTATCAACAAGGCATTGCTAGCCAACATGGTTGAGGTAGCAAATTTAGTTTGGATCAATATTTAGTTTTCAATTTGAATGATAATCATGAAATATTAAGCATTTATACAAATGTTAAAAACAGTGTAAAATTTGAACATACTACTAATACTAATAATAATATGATTTTAAGGTCATGGTCGAGCTAGACACCAAATTGGTGTATGATACCCTGTTTGTGGGACAAGGGGACCTTCCTTCATGAAACAATATCACTACTAAAGTCTATAGAGGTGTACATATGCTACCACTTCTAAATTTGAACTTGTGACCTCTTACCAACTTTAATTTATCAACACAACAAACATGTTTTTTTTTATTATCTTTTTCGCATTAAATCATTTAGTCAACTAATATAATTTAGATTAATACTTTTTCTTTTTTTATTGAGTGGAAAATACTAAATTCAAATGTTAACTCTCTGCTAAAAATACAACAAGTGTCACTATATTAGCAATGTCCTTGGTAAGAAGCTTTTACATTGAACTACATAAGGCTATTTACTTTGATCAACATGCAACCAAACTACGTTAGCATACATATGTACATTAAAACGATAGTTTGCATCAATTAATTCAAGATGTTCTAGCTTGTTTTATGGTAACCAAATACACTTAACTTATTTTATTACATCCACATGCATGGCCAAATTTGTCTCTACTTGAAGAAAACTTTCAATCCTATAAGTAAGTGTGGAAAATTAAATTGAAAAGAAAGGAAGAAAGATGCAACATGAATCTAGAAATATTATTCCTTGTAAGGAAGCATCGTGTGTTAGCCTCTAAATGTCTCTATTCAATCCATCCCCACTAGTTTCCCTTCAAAAAGACATAAATTGATGATACCATATATAATATACCTTTTTAATTTCATATATAATTCTTATTAGTTGGATCTAATAATGTAGTTGCCTTAAAATTTCAAATTCTATAAAGCATTTTGATTTCATATTAAGTATATAATCTATATTTAAAATAAATCTAAAGATTATATACAATGAGATAAGGATATGTATATGTCCATCTTCAATAAGTTTATAAATTAAATAATAAAAAATAGTTCAAATTAATTAGAGTTATATTTAAATTAATTAATATAAAATTATTTCACTATTGGGAATTGAAGTCATATTAAATTAATTAATATATAGTTACTCAATTATTTGGAATTGGATTAAAATAATTACATCGAGAGGCATGTCTATTTTGGAATAGGGCTTCAAGAATTTTAATTTAATTATCAATAATTATTAGGTGGATGGTAGGGATTTAAACTCCATAGGATATTTTGTTGGTCTCATGGTGTTGGCATTGGTGTCAACCTAGGATGTCTACCTAAGGATTCAACCATGGAGTCAATTATGTTGGCATTGATGCCAATAAGATTGAAGGATTTTTCATGATGATTAGAGGTGTGATGATGTATTACTAAGGTGTGTCTGATGGTTTCAAAGGCTCTACAGGTGTTGGAGAAGGATTGAAGACAAATGGCAAAGTTTTGGGTAAAGAGGAGGTGCTTTTTTAGGTGTTAAGGAATCTTCTATAGGAGGTAGTTATGCACAGAGAAAAGAAAGCAACATCTTCACTAGGATGTCCATACTATCCAAGTGGAAATATTTTTTGGGAGCCAGTTCCATCCCAAAACAAGTTCTTGTAGAGGGGAAATTATGATTTGTGTGCGTGCATAATTTACCATGAGAATTTCCCAAGGTATTTTCCCGAGGTTTTTGATGGTTGAGAGTCAACTTGAGTTGGTCTTCATTCTAGAAGGTGATTAATGTTGGGGGAGTGTTATATTATTTCCACAACTAGCCCCACGCATGAAGTCGTGGGGTCAGAGATAAGGCGACAACCCCACTCTATGGGGTCTGGGGAAAAACCCTGAGAAATTTTTTTTGGGACCCTATCTTAGGTGGGCGGACCTACCTATGGTTTTGTGCACGGGTTTTTCACATGGTTTTGGGCATGATGGTTTTCTTCCCATCGTATCGTATAGATCTAGTCAAGCGAACTACAATTACGTTCTAATCCAGGTTTAATGGACTGGGGTTTATGGATTCTTCTGCATGTATATATATGTATTGTAACATTGAAAGGAATAAAATAAAAAATCAATCTGGTAGTCCTGGTTTTGGGATCTAGGGGAAAATATTTGTGTATTTGTTTTGTGTTTCTGACCATTGTATATTTTCTGTGTTTTAAGAATTCGTTTGCAGTTAATTTCTATATAGGGTTAAAACATACAATTAAGTCAAATATAAGTCTCTCATTGAATGAATATGATGGAGGATCAAGTTAAGGTGCAAAATGATGGAGTATGAACAAGAGTGTTTGGTTCTCCATATCTGTATGTCATTATTGTTTGATCACTTCAGATATTATATTTATAGGAGTAAGATTTGTGTTGGAGAGGTTGTTTCCTTTGAGAGAGATATATTGTGGAGCATTGAGAGTTAATGGTTGAGGAGTGATATAGTTGTACTAGTTCATGAGTGCATGGATTAGAGCTTGTAGTAGATTGTTCAATTTAGTTGTTGTATGAGGAGAATATGTTAGAGGATGGTGGAGCTATTGTTTATTATATGTTTTACATGCTTGTGTTGCAGGGGTGAATTATTTGAGTTTCCCAATATATTGTATTTCTGCTTGTTGTTGATGTTGCAAATATTTATATATGTTGCCATGGACAGATTTGTATGCTTCTATTATCATGTGTAGATGATGTTGCGTTGATGTATTAATTAAGTTTGTACTATATAGATATTGCTCCCTTATATTCAGAGCATCTATGGCTAAGTTTGTGAGAGAGTTTTATGCTTGGGTCAATCATGTGTATGTACTCTACTTAGTGATTATTGAGACAATAAGGGAAGATTAATTGAGAGAGGATGATTATACTGTAAATTTGTATCAGTTGTGTTGATCTATTGTTAGTTGCATGAGCATAGAGGATTTTGTGGGTCTAGTTTAAAAATTGGATCAAATGTGGATCTTAAATGTTATATTGTAAAGATAAATGGATACAGTGTGAATATTATGAAACATGGTCCATAGAGAGCTTCAAGTTTGGGGTCTTTAGTGAGGCATGTAATGGCTTGTTGTGATAAGGTGTAGTGACATCCTTTAGGTAGAGAACTAAGAACTTGGGAGTGGTGGTTGGAAAGACTTGGGTGTTGGGGCATCTAGTAGGTGGTGTCTTGCAAAGTCATGGGAGTGGTGGATTCTAGGAGGTGACGACCTGAAAAGCTTAGAAAGTGGTGGCTTCTGATAGGTTGTAGCATGAGGTGAGAGTTTCTCACATGATTGGGAAGTTGTGAATTTCACATTGGTGGTGGCTAATGCATATGTGAAAAAAATATTTTGATTAATATAAGAAGAGTGAAGTAGAACATTCAATGATGGTTTTCTCCCTTTGGGTTTCCACCTAACATTTGGTGTCACTATGTGTGATGATGAGCATGTTTTTTTATTAATGTGTTTCTTCCCATGGTTACTTGTGCTTATGATGATCATTGCTTATTTTTATGATTATACATGTGTTGTTTATATATCATGTTGGTTTACGAATGCATGATTTAGTTATTTTGTAATATAGCACAATATTGATTCACCCCACCCCCCCCAAAAAAAAAGTATTGTTCAAGCTTCCAACAAGTGGTGTCAAAGCGCAGGCTCTTAGTTGTAGTTGAATTGAAGGAGAGTAGATCCAAGGACTGTTGGTAAAAAGTTTTGAATTTTTTTTCTTCATAATGAATCCTCTAGAAGTATCTATCCTCACTTCTGCAAATTTCAAGGTATGGAATGAAAATGTTAAATCTGAATTATTAGCTTGTGGATCTAGAATTTGGAAGCTAGTACACGAAGGATGTGGTGAGGATCCACTTTCACCTAAAGTGATGTAGCATAATGATAAAGTGAGATGCCTTATTTATGAGAATCTCCATAATGTAGATTTGGAGAAAATAACATATATGAAAATTTACGGAGGAGATTTATCACAGAATGAAAGTGTTGTTTGGAGGTGATAGTAGTAGCAATGGAAAGGTTGAGAAGAACTATAAGAAGAAGAAAAAGAAGAAGGGCCCTTAGAAGGAAGAATCTCAGTAAAAAGAGTCTCATACCCCTAGTGCGAATGTTTGAGTAGATTATGAGAAGAGATCATAAAAGGAAGAACCAAGTGTGCTCCAGTGTAACAAATTTGAAGGTATAAATTTAAATGAATTATTTTTGAGTTATGATTTAGATAGATGTGATGTTATTCTTGCTAAGTCAGACACTCATGTTGATGAATGTGATAAATTAATACTTCTTCAAGTTGAATATGACTCAATTATGGATGTGTTAGGGTCATATAATTTAGGGTTGAAATGTCTCCTTCTAGTTATTCATTTCGAGAATTGGATGGTAAATTTAGCCTATGTATCACTCAAATGTCATAGCCTAAAGGTTTACTGGTCAAGGTGCCATTTGGTTCTTGAAATCTCGTGGCCAAGTCAAGTCTAAAAGTTTGGGAGGTTTTTTGCATATAAATTCTGGCTCAAATCTTGTTGCATGTGTTTTCATTGCAAATTACTCAAAATAAGATTTCCAACCATATATCTGGTTCTTCAAACCGACTTCCAGATCAAAAGATAGAGAAAGTTGAAGTTTGCCCTTAAAAGCATAAAACAAAGGAAAAACATGAAAAAATTCTAAGTTTTGGGTATTTTCTTTCTGCCATGTGTTAGTTTGATGTGACATCAGAGAATTTCCAATATCGCATATCACAAATTGGCGAGTCCTATATATCAACAATCGATAATCAGTGAGGTCCAAGGCATATCATATATCAATGATCAACGAATCAAAGGTCTATAATATGTCGACGGTCGATGATCTGTGATCTACGAATCGACGATCGCATATCGGAGAATGTTACGACATTACAAATGTTGCGATATGAAAAGTGCGGTGTGAATAGGCCCATAATGTTAAAACTGCATGGAAATATGCTGATAGTGTTAAACTACTAGGAAAACACAGAGATAGGTTAACAAAGAAATTTGTTGCAAAACCTAGGTAGGACGGGCCCTTTTCTCTCTCCTCCGGCTGGACATGTGACACAATATGATTGGTTTTGATAAGGGATACAAGTCATCATATGATTGGTTCCAATGAAGCTACGTGGCATCTGACGTCAGCATGATGTGGTGGTACGACAAACATGTGGCAGGAATTTTTGGCATTTTGAGGGGTTCAAAGGAGGAAAATTTGGGTGACACATGTCACCACTCAAGATGTGCCATGTGGCATTGATGACAACATAATCTGCAATTGCAAACTTGAGGTTGAGAGATATCGACATATTGTAACCTGTGCCACTTGAAAAAGTTTTGATAGAGGGGTTGGCACGCGGGCCTGAAGACTTAAAGAATCAAGCGCTAAAAGAATTTAACAAAGGAAAATATCCCTCGGTGGGAGCCTAAATACCTTAATGCCATAAATCTTAGCACCAGGTCAAAACCATCGGTATTATGCAAAGAAATGTGGGAAGGGGCTAAAGCCAAAGGAGCCAAGACAAAAGCAAAGATTTGCGTTAAGTTACATTATAAAGGGGCTGATATGGCATTGACCCGAGAATCATTGGCTTGGTTATAGAACTAAACCAAGGCCAAAGGAGCAAGCTCAAGGGGCTAAGGACTATCAGTGAAGAAAGAAAGTAGAAACTTCTTCGATAGACCATGGGGAATTGTTAATAGATGGATGAGTTGACAGCTGTTGAAATTGTAGGGAAAAGAGTGGATTCATATTTGAAAGGGCAACTCACAGCTTGTGCAAAAAAAACTACATCCACTCTATATTTAAAGGCAAAAGATCAACATCAATGAACCAATTTCCAGATTTCTTGCACTTTTCCAGTGATTGTTTTTATTTTTAGTGTATTGTTCAGTTATTTCTTCCAGAAATATATAGCCACAGTTAGCAACAAATTTCCTCTAAATATTCAATTTAATAGCCAAATTCGACCAAAACTTCTATTTTCTAGTTCTGTTTCAAAATATATGTGATATTATTCTGTAATGAATTCCTTTTTGGAATCTGAAGTTAGTACAATAGCAATTTCATAAATATTTTGTAATAATACTTAGAAAGGGTTGGAACTTGTATGAAGAAAAGAGTTCTACATTGATGTAAGCCATGGATTCTACTCAAAGTGAACAATTTACAAAAATACAAAGAGTTTTGTTCCAAGATTTCTGTGTAAAAAATTTGGTGATGTGTTTTCTGAAGTAAAATTGTTTCTTTTCTTAGTTTCCATATGTTTTTTCCTTCTTTAATGTTACAAGAAGATTAATGGCCAAATTTTCTTAAGTGTACTCTGCTCTATCTTGTTAGAAATATCCATGTTTTCTTTTTTATTTTAAATATAGAATTCATCTCAGTATGCTCTAGATTTAATTGAACTTAAATCATATTCATCCTATTCACACCACAAGCACTCTATACGATCCAAGAGTTTGGCTAGCTTTCCCTGTTACAAATACTCTATTATTTTTATAATTGATTACTCAAGAATTTATGACTCCATGCGTAATGGACTTTTCCAACATCTTTCAACCAAACTTTTGAAAAACCCTACTCAAACTTAAATAACTAACCTAAGTTCTTAAAAATAGAAATCTAAATCATACAGAGAGATCCTTCTCTGAAGTTGGAAGAGCTAGATCCTAGCTTTAAAAGTGGTTTTGTGGTTATCTTTGTAGCTTTCTTCCTCATCCTAGGAAAATTATGGAGTGATAACAGGATGTAATAGAGAAATTATCCATTGAAGTTATTTGAATGACAATTCCATGTAGGGAACACTATAAGTTGATGCATACTTTTGATGAAAAAGAAAATAAGCTTAGAGAAGAGGTTCTTCACCTGAAGATCCAGCTTAAAGAAGCCAAAAAGATTGAGGATGTTATGGCTAGCCAAAAAAAAGAGGAGGGTCGAGTTAAATAGCTTGAAGGTGAAGTTGTCGAGTTGGGAAAGAAACTTCAAGAAAGGGAAAACTGATTGAAGCAAGAAAAGAGTATGAAGGCCTTGGATAGTTTACTTGAGAGCCAAAGATCTCCCATGATTAGATATTGTATTGACTTTCAAAATGGAGAGTATAGCTCACATGCAGGCAAGAACAACAATGCAAAACAAAAAAGGCCTATAGAAAAAAATGGCAACAATTAGAGTAGAAAAGGAGGAATGAAGTAACAAATCCAACAATAGCCGAAAAGAAAACCTCAAGGAACATCTACCACTAAAATATATTTCACTCCTAGGGTTAAATATTTTGGTAGATTTGTCAACTTTCAAAGGAATCAAATCCCTTTTGTTCCTTTGATGGATTATGTAGAATGTTATTCCTACCATAATTATGGAATGTTGCAACCAATTATAGGAGCAGAGTGTACAAATCTAGTCAGAAGAGCTTGCAACAATATGAGCAACCAAGGAGATCAACCATCATGCATACTTATGTATTTAATGGATTTTATTTCTCATGTAACTTGTTCGTCCATAAGGTATTATATTGCAGATCTATCCCACAAAGTAGAGGCACGTTGCATGTAATGAGATATTTGGCACATTTATAGAGGATTTGATCCCCTTTCTTCATATCTCGGTCATGTGAGGTGCCATGCTTATGATAATTATGGTCACATGGCTAGAGATTGTATGATTTTCAACTCCTCAAGGCATATCTGATAGAATGAGTAGATGATTGAGAGTATACCTAGAAGGAAGAATGAGGAGTGTGTCCAAGCAAAGAAGCAACCTAGAACTGTGTGGAAGAAGGAGTAGTAGCTCATGAAGTAGAGAAGATCAACCCCATTTGTAGTCCATTAGTTATTTGATGCATATTCTTGAGAGGTTGCAGAAGTACATGAGAGGTGCACAACCTTAAGGGGAGCATATGATATAAGTATGGTAGCATGGTATGTGTATAGGTTGTAGCAGCAACAATGTGGTATGTACGAGAGCCTCATGCATAACTAGGTCCACAAGATCAACATGCCTATTGGAGGTACAATGAGCTCAGGGGGAGCTATGCATGGTTTTAGAGTTTCAAGAGTTTTGTAACATCCCAAATTATTATCCTCATGTAAGTAATGTAAATACTTTTATAAATGAAAAAGTTGAGAGAGGGACGCAAATTGCTGGAGGCAGGAGATTGCTTGAGGGAATTGATGTTATAAATATTAGTCCTGGGTTGTCTGAGTGGTTTAAAATGGGGCTAAATGTGCCATAAATGAAATTAAAAAGTAATGGAAAAGGGAAAGTTTCCTTTGGCTCCCATAACAAGAAATATAAGGATAAAACATTAAGGAAACATAAGTTGTGTAATCCCCTAGGAATTTGGTACAAAACTGCGGGGAAAAGGGGAGGACTTCGGAAAATTATTGAAGGGAATATACCTATGCTTTGGAAGGAGGGGGATAAAAAAAGAGAGACAAAAGAAAAACATGCAAAGGATAAAAACCTCTTTGAACATAGAATATATAACAAAGGAAGAGTTAGTGGAATTTAGAAGTGGTGGCCAAGGCAGAGAAAACAACATCTCAAGTTGTGTTGTTGAGCACAAAGGAAAATAGTAAACTAACTAAAGAGACCTGTTGAAACTTGATGGGCATAAGAATTACACAAGAGTAGTGGTTTTCCTAGAGGACAAAGGAAGGATGGCTTAGTGGTGCTTTGGTTCAGCTGTGCATTCGTTGAAGGTTTCCCTCTAAAATGACTCCACCTCAAGCTTTGGAATCTAGCTCAGGGTTGAAAACTACAAGTAATAGTGGCTCTAGTTGTCTATGGTTGGGTGGAGATTTAGATTCCCATTCTCAGTTGGGAACACTTTTGTACTGTTAAGATAAGTACTCTTATTCTTATTACTCACAAATAAATGTATGTACATCCTTGTTGAAATGATGTTATGAGTGCATTAGACATCCCTGTGGCTACCATTACATATAGTGGATTAATATGTTGTGTTAATCCTTGAAGGAGCCAAGATAGTGCATGAGAATGATAATTAAGTACAAAGCTATTAGCATGAGAACTTTCTTTCTTATTGCAGAATGCTAGCTATATGGATTGCATGTTTGCATGTCATTGTTGCGTTACAATGTAGAATATGGAGGATTTTCTCTTTCACTCTTATTGACCCATATGTGGCCTTCTCTAAGCCTTAGTAATGTAGACTCTAGTGTTGGGTCGACACATTCTTTTTATTGAAATATCAGAGAAACAAATCTATATTATGTACCATGTAAGGCACGACCTCATTAGCTAGAGCAACTCGAATTTATATTCGTACACTTCACACAATATTGCATCTTTGCTATGTGTTCCTTGCTATGAAACTCACAAGGGTTAGGGCCATATCTATCACTACATTTGTTCTTGTGATGGGAGAAAACATTTATGCATAGGCATGTGTGCATATGGTCACTAAGTCATTGTAACACATCTCGGGTAGTAATGCAACATGCAGTGCGAGTATTGGAGGCTTATCAAGATTCACAAAGCCTGCAATAGAGGGTGGTTTACAACCATTGGTGTAGTTATGCCTGGGATTTCATGTCCCTAAAAAGGGTGTGTTCATAATTCTACCATATTATCCATCGTATGCTTGTATACAAGCTTGATGCTTAAAGTCAGACTCAAAGGGAGGAGTCCCTATTTCCTTAAGGAATGCTAATATTTGTGTGGTCCTTTTGGAACCATGTGCTTCATGTTGGCTATTATAATTTTGCAACACCTAGTTGGTCCTTGAGGGAGACTTATATATTTAGAAGCCAAAATCTATCTAATATTAAGAAGACACAAATGACTCAAGGGATTGTGAAACCTTAAGAGACACAGTTTATAAGTCTCTGGTCTAAATGGGAAAGTCACTACTCAATTTTATGTGATACAGACACTATAAATGGAGAGAGGGAAGCTCTGGTGGAAGCTCAAGATGGATATAACTAGTGGGTGCCTTAATAAAGGTTAATGGTCATGGCAGGTCTCTAGTGCAAGTCTGGGTGTTTAAAGCACCATTGTAGTCGGGCCATGTTAGTGTTCCTTTGTGAACGATGCATAGTGCAGGAAGGGAGTGAGCCCTTATGAAAACCACTAGATTCAAGATCAGGCGTATTACTTCTAATGTGGTGAGACCTCCCTAATTGAGCCATGGCAAAGTTCTACAATGAGGAATGTCAATGCAGATCTAGGCTTAATCTCAAACTTATAGCCTTAACTGGAGAAACCTTATCCAAAGGGTCTGAAAAGAGCCCTGTCATGGAAGCCATGGATTTGATGTTAGGATTTCACCTTATCGTAGTTGGGTGAATGGAGTGGTGATGTGGCCTGGAGGCTACATCGTGGAAGCTTGTAACTAAAAACAACAAGTGAGTGGTCAGTATGAATAGGCACTAAGACAATTAGGCATACAGTGTAGAGGTGGAGAGTGTCTCATTGGCTAGAAGTTTAGTCCCAAAAGGAGTAAAGTAAAGCATGCAAAGAAACGAGTGGGATGACCTAGGTTTGGTCGTGTTTGCAAGCATGTAGGCCTAGCAATATTTTTATTAACTAAAGGGTGGTCCCATCTGATAGACTAGCCTGGCAGATTAACCCCAGAGTAATATAAGAGCACATGTAAATGGGGGAAGCAGGATGACAATACAATGGGCCAAGGTGGCGGTCGAGTCAAATTGGAGGACCAATGAAAATGGTTCCAGGAACACCCACTATATACATAATCTAGTAAGTGAGGCTATGACGGGTTAATAGCGACGAAGAGTGCTTCGAATGGAGTAGGATGATGTGGGGCAAGGACATAGTGGCCTCCTTGTCATCTTGGATGTTATTCCATTGGTGTAGAGTGGGATGTGAGACAAGTCAATATAGAGGCATTTTCTTGGATGGATAAAGTGGATCACCTAAATGAATGGATAAGATTATGTAGTCTAGATTTTATGTGGTAGAAATGCAAGCCTATTGACCTTACCGTTAGTGCAACAGTGTGGTCCGACATATGAGTGAACCTGAGAAGTTAATCTCGATGAATAATAAGGGAGGAATTTCTATAGTGTGTGGGGTGACATATGGCAGGGACATGATGGATGAACACATAGTCCTACCTCCTTCCCCATTGGTGCAATTTAGTTCCACTATACACGTAAGGCTAGAAAGCATACCCTGGAGGCAACACAAAAGCACTGAGAGAAAGGGTCAGGGTAATGAGGTCAGGAGACAGAAAGTTTCCTGTCAAATGGTGGTCCATTTAATGTTTGGAATTTGATGTCCCATTGAATAGTAAAACTAGAAGTTATATCTTGACATCTATCTCCAAGAGGAAATATTTGCACATTGTATATAGGAATTAGGTTGACTTAGCACCGGGGTAAATGAACACCATGGTGACTCAACACTGGGATGACGTGAAGAGGAGGTATATATATATATATGTGTGTGTGGGCCAACATGATTGGTCAATGAGAGTAATGAAAAATGTGACATGCCACAGGGAGGTGAATGACTGCACAAGAGTTAGAGGATCAAGGCTTTGGGCCTTATTCTATATGCCCATGCACTATGATCATGGGTGGAACATAGCTCCAACAGACGATGAATATCCCTTTCAGGGATTTGAGACAATAGAAGGGGTTCCTGCAGAGGAGTTCATTTTGATTTTTAGAATATTGACTAAATAAGTGTTTAGATGTTAAAATTCGACCTGTAACTGACTGATTGTATGCATGATTGACACAATTATCTTGTGCTTATGTAGCATGGTACTAATGCATGAATCCCAAGAACTAGGGAGGATCTCAAGTATGAGTGTGACATCTGAACACGAGCATGATGGTTCTTTATTCATATCTATTGATATGTATTCCACATTATCTGCAATGATGTTGATGTGTTGATTTTATAATTGCACTTTCCATTTGGCATCTTGAAGGCTGGGTAAGTGTATCTGGCCAAGGAATTTGTCCTCTCCTTAATTTTGTTGAACAAATTGTAGGGAAGAGTTACTAGTAGCATACCAACACCATTGGTTGGGAGATGCGATCTTGTATGCTTGAAAAAATTATGTCCCTGAGGTATAAGGGATTTGGGGAGTGATCCCTATGTGATGCGTATTCTGTATAACCATGATTGGTTCAGTGAATGATAGGCATATGTATTATAAATGCTAGTTTGGATGTGGAAATCCCATGGTAAGTGTTGAAAATGCAACAAGAAAATCCTAATTTATTTTTTTCCTTAAATTAAATTAGGAATAAAATTGTAATTCCACATCACAAGACAACTTGTATGAGTTAGCTAAGCTAATTTGAACTACTTGGCTCAGTTAATTCGAGTTGAGGGTCTAACTTGAGTCATGTATAGTGTCTACTACTTTATAGGATCCCTAATTGAGTTTATTTTGAGTTCTAAATAATTAATTTATTTTAACTAAGTTAAAGTTAGTTAAACTAGTTCCAATTGATGGAGGAACTAGTAGGAGGTCAGACAGTGGGGTGTTTCTTCATGTGTTCAACCAGTTAACTAATGTTTCACCATAAATAACTCATGCATGCAAGATATGAGAGTTAACCAGTTGAGATTGGATTTCAAGGGTAGTGTACTATGAGACAGATAGATGTATGGTAGAGGTTGCTCGGGTTTGAGAAAAGCAATGTAATCTTCTCATATTTTCTGACGAATGCAATATACAGATAGCAAGGGTTTTTGCGGCTATGGCTTTCCCCAAGAAATCATTTTGTAATGTGTTGATTGAATTATTTTTCTTGTATTCTTTGTGATTTCACGATCATTTAATTGTTTCCGATGATGAGTAGAGTAGATTCAAGTTTATTGTTGTAGTAAAGAACAATTAGCAGTTTGAATCTACAAGAAATTTTTACATGGTGTCAAAGCAGAAATCACTCTAGAAGAGGAGAATACAAGTTTTTATTTTGTAGGTGAAATCAAATTTGCATTATCATTATTTAGAGCTAGCATGATGTCATTCTATGGATTGATACTTGAATATGCCCTTGAGGGTAGTTCGAACTATATTTCTTGGAAGGACAGGATGGATGCAATGTTGAAAGACAATGGGCTGAAGAAATTCATAGACAAAGATATTCATAAGTCTCCAACAATAGAAGCTCAAGATCTCGCAGAGTGGAGAAAATATGTTGCAAAGGTGAGAATGATCTACTAGAAGGAGTTCGAGATCATATTGTCTCGAACCTCCATGGAAAGGATACACCATATGTAATGTGGCAAGCTTTGATCAAATTTCTTGAGAACAATAGTGACCATAGGAAGATGGCACTTAGGGACAAGCTCTAGAAGATCAAGATGGAGAAGGGTGACATAATACCATAGTACTTGAGCAGGTTCACCAAATGTCGAGATGAGCTTGGGAGTGTTAGTATTATAGTTGCCGAAGATGATCTAGTCATCTTAGAACTTTTAGGCCTTCCTAAGATCTAGCATAGCTACTGAGATTCACTAAATGGGAGGGAGCATCTACCAAAGTGGGTGCATTTATGGTACGACTTGGTGCAAGAAGAGATGAGGTGGAGCACCAAAGGTGGAACCTCATCCAAGCATGATGATGAGGAGAAATATGCCTTAGCTGAAAAGGAAAATAAAAGGAAAGAAAAGAAATTCCAATCCAAAGGAGATTCCAGTTAGGGCACAAGAAGAAGGACTTGTTGAAGATTAAATGTTTTCACTATCATAAGCTAGGACATTACGCCACAAAGTGTCCGCACAAGAAGGCCACCAAGAAGCCCTCAGGAGGAGTAGTAGGCGAATCTCTTGCTTCACAATTTGGGTTGGATTTCACCCTAATTGCTTGCATGGTGACATCGATGATGGGTAGTGTGTGATATCTATATAGTGGAGCCTCATTTCATATGACCGACAATAAAAAAAAATTTAGTGACTTGGAGGAGAAGGACCTCTAGATGCACATTGAAATGGGAGATGTTGGAAGGTATAACACAACTAACCTCGGTACTGTTACTTTTCAGATGGAGTTTGGTTCTCCTCTCACATTAAAACATGTCATTTATGTTCCGGGTCTGAAGAAGAATTTAGTTTCAGGACCATGGCTATGATGTGATATTTAGAAAAGGAAAGGATTTCCTTTGTCACATAGCCTTAGGAAAAGTGAAGTAGATCAAGCTTGGGTGAATATCCTCTACAAATTGGATGTAGAAGATTATGCAACATTGAGCGCAAAAGAAGAAAAGGTGCAGGGCTGATACATCGGTGAATTGTGGCATAGAATATTGGGTCACTTTCACCATGGAGCTTTGAATATTATGCAACATATTTCTATAGGACCTCCTAAGGGTGCACTAGAGCAAAGAGATACATGCAAAGGGTGTACTTTGGGGAAGTACAACAAAGCCACTTTTCATGATAAGGACAGTCGAGCACAAGTGATCCTTTAAAGAGTTCACTCATATGTGTGTGGATTGTTCTTGATAGAATCCACGACCAAGCACATGTATTATGTAATATTTGTAGATGATTTCTCACATAAGTGCTAAATTTTCTTCATCCAGAAGAAATATTAGATGTTCTCTAAATTTTGTGAATTTAAAGCACTCGTTGAGAAAGACAATGGTAGGAAAGTGAAGGCTCTTAGGAGCGACAATGGTGGAGAATATATGTCCAATTAATTGAATAAATTATGTTCATCAGAAGGAATTTGACAGGAGTTAATAACAACCCATAAACCACATTGTAATGGGGTGGATGAAAGGAAGATCAAAAGAATTGTGGGAGCTGCATGGGCAATGTTACATGATCAGGGGCTACCATTACACTTGTGGGATGAAGCATGCAATGCAACTGTATATGTGAGAAAAGGAGTCCTCATTAGATTCTCAGGATGCATACACCAAAATAAGTTTTTTTAGGTAAGAAACCAGATGTGGCACAATTTAGGATTTTTGGTTCATCAATTTACTATCATGTTACCAAAGATGTAAGGAAAAATCTAGAGCCAACAACTGAGATGGGCATATTTGTGGGGTACAGTAATATATCTCACAACTATCGGGTGTACCTTCCATATCACAGGATGACAGTGGCTTATAGAGATGTGAAGTTCGATGAAGAGAATGCCATGAGATGTTTCCTTGAGAGGGAGATTCAGTTGTATGTAGATGAGGAGCTTTTAGCTCCAAAGGAAGAACCACAGGATGATGTGAAGCAACCACATGTAGAGGAGAAAAGAGTGGAACACCCACTCATGTAAAGACTTCCAAAGATGAAAGGGAGCACACTAGAGAAGCTGACAGATTGATTCATGATACTAGAGAGAATGTGGGAGCACCCACATCACGCCCAAGCTAAGGAGGTCACCATATCAGTACACTGGCTATATGGCTTTTATGAGAGAGAGTGTAGAGATTGAGCCATCCTCATTCGAGGAGGTAGTGCAAAAATAATTATGGGTTGATGCCATGGTAGAGGAGTATGACTCCATTATTAAAAACATTGTTTGAGAAGTGGTCCCAAGACCAACAGATAAGTTAGTGGTGAGTTCCAGATGGCCTTACAAGGTAAAGCAAGCATCATATGGGAGTCTCGAGAAACACAAGGCCATATTTGTGGCTAGGTGGTTCTCTAAGGTGGAGGGAATTGATTACGAGGAGAAATTTGATCTAGTAACAAGGTACTATCCAATTAGATCTATTATATCATTTTGAGCCCAGATGGGATGGAAAGTACATCAGATGGATGTGAAGACAACATTCCTCAATGGAATGATTGAGGAAGATATGTACATTGAGCAACCAAAAGTATTTGAGACATTCAATAGAGAGTCGCATGTGTGTAGACTTAAGTGAGCGTTGTATGGTTTGAAACAAGTATCCCATGCTTGGTACACAATGATTGACAACTATTTCACCAGGTTGGGCTTCACCAAAAGTGAAGCAGATGCGAACCTTTACCATATTGTTGTTGAAGGTAAATTATTGATTATAGTATTATATGTCAATGATTTAATTCTAATAGGTGATGAGAAGCTAGTAAAATCTTACAAATAGGATCTTGCAAGATAATTCGAGATGAAGGACCTGGGGCTCTGTTGTAGTGTTAAACAACCCCCTATTTATTTTTATTTTAGTTATTAATAAATAATGGAAACCCTTATAGGGAATTTTTAAGTTTGTTGTAAAATCTCTTAGGCTTAGAATTTTCCCTCATTGGAACTCATTTATTAGAGGCTCAACCCTTAAAATGTTATGATAAATCAAAATCCCAATATGCCCTCTTTCCACAAAATCGATGCATTATCAGAAGGTTTTCATCGTATTCTTAATATATCATAACTTTACTTTTAATAAAGTTACGATAAAGCCACTCCCAGAAAAAGCTATCCTAATGCATATTTATTTATTAAAAATGATTTTATCTAAAATATTTAATATAATTCATGTGCCCCCTTTTTAAATGAATATTATAAGATTCATCGACCCCATAGCTTCCACTTGGCATATCGGCTCTTCGCAATATTGTAACTTTCTAAGTGTGACACTTACGATACTCAACACTTACGATATCTCCCAGCTCTAATATCCTCCTCTTATAATATCTACCAACTCCAATATTTGTCTCCTCCGATACCAAGAGACCCTCGATATTCCCATTCACAACATTTATCAAGACTTTCATATCGCAGAGCTTTTTCTTTAAACCTTTGATATAGAAATCCCAGTATCACTTCCCATTGCTACCTATAACTGTTACTCCATTAAATATCATAATTTTATCTAAAGTAAAAATCTTGTAACTTTTGAATGCATCTCCAATTTATTCCTATGACATTTATCTTCTGATATGCTCATGTGGGTAAGCCCACGCGAATTCATGTTTTGGAATTTAATGTTTTGAAGTGGTGAATTTATGGCTTTCGAGATTATAAACATCCTCATTCATTGGAATTCAATTCTATCATAATTCTCTTTTAAAACATAGATTGTTGTGTAAAATTCATTATTTGCACTAAGTATTTCATGTGAAGAAGTTATAACTTAGAATTGTGTTTTCCATTACAGGCTAGTCCCGACCAGGGTAACAATGAAGAAATGTCTAAAGCAGCAAAAGCAAAGAAGAAACCTTCTTCTAAGCAGTAATCTACTACTACTCCAACTGAAAACACCACTATGATAGGTTTATTTTTTGACGCAGTCTATTCTCTAGATTCAAAAAGTTCCTTTTGAGAATATATCTATAAAATATTTTGAGGATGAAGGACCCAGGGTCAAAAAAAGAACAATTACAGCTGATGATTCTAACCTAGTCTCGAATACTACTTACAGTGATTTAGTCAATTCATTCCTGCATAGGATTGTGGCCCAACCAAAATCCTTCCTTATACAAACATGGTTTGATGGGTGGTTGATAATTTGAGCATTGTAGAAAGAAAGATCATGACACAGAAGCATAAAGTCATCATATCATTCACTAGCAATGATTTGAGCACAATGTACCATTTGCTAGAGCCTCAATGCAAATATAATAAATAGTTTGTGGAGAAATTCATGAGAGAACATGACCATTTGTCAAAGCCTATTAGAGCATGGAGGAGAGATCCTAACAAGCATAAGCGAGAGGAATCAGGTACATATGCAATTGACTCTATTGTTGGTCCCTATTACCAAATAGCCGCTATGATGTGTAGACTCTTTTCTTACCCTAATACACTTTTTTTTTTTTTTTTTAATCAATGGACGCCACTGATTGATGGGGCTTCAAAAGGATATATATTTGATTGGGGAAATATATTGTCAGATATCCTAGCTTCTCATATCATGGCTTTTAGAAGCAAGGGTAAAGTTAAAAAAAATATAATTCCTTCCTTTTAAATGAGTTCCCACATAATGGATGCCATGTTTTTAACTATGGAATTCACCTCTATGGGGTGGAATGAGACCTTATAAGATGTGACCCATATTCACATATATCACGATATTATTTGGGACTCAAAGTACAAACATCATTTTTATAAAAAAATTCATGGAGTAATGTTGCCTATTTATTAAATCATCTTTGATAACAGAACTCCTAGGATATCCCCAGAAGCCAAAACCAACTTGATCTAGATGGGAAACTAGTTCTATGAAGAGTTATTTACCTATGTTAGAGTCTTTGGTAGTGTTTCTATCCCCCATGTCTTTCCTCTATTTGTCCTTGAAAATATCTTGCCTGAGAAATAACATAGCAGATTGTAGGGAATGGTATTTCAAAGTCTTAAAGGAGTCAAATAAGAAAATGTGCCCTATTTTTCCAATTCAGTGCAATATATATGCTTTGGATAATTTCAAGCATGCATGCAATGAAATTAATTCTATTCTATAGTTCAATTTCCCAACTATTCCTAAAATACAGTATGATCCCCATCAAGATGTCAGAAAGGTTACCGCAACATCAAGCATCAGGAAATTTACTCATGAGCTAGATAATTTCGATGATATATTTGAAAAGGCTTCTACTTATTCAGTGGTTATGAGATAAGCAACGTAACAGTTGAATCTAAAAAAGATTATTAAATTCACCCAATACAGAGCCACAAGGCTAGCCAATTTGCCTATCGATTCATTAAGAATTCCTCAGGAAAGAACGATTCAGAATGACGTTATAGTTGTTAGTTCCACACAGACCACTGGTGTGCCTCAATCAAGAGAAACATATGCTTCCTCCTCTTCTTAGGCATAATGTCTTATCCCTAGTACCAAGATTGAAGAAATATGGGAGCAATATAACTAGGTCCTGAAGGCTAATGAACCTCAAGGTTTAAAGACTCCCTTACAAGAGAAAGTTCAAGACACTTCTAAAAGTCATGAACGAACTCCAATCACAACAAAGGCCTCTAAGAAGCCTTTGGGATATGAAGACATCAAAATTATACCAAATTTCCCAACATCCGAGGTTGTATTAAGAGTCGAATAAATTCCTCCTCTTGATATATTTTATAGTCCTCAGAATAAGGTTATTTTCAAAAGAGAGAGGAAGAAAAGGAAAATTGATCAGTCCTAGGCTTTAGTCCTTGGAAATGCTTCTTTTGAGGTTGTATGGAAAGGCTATTTGTCCATTCCTACAGAGGAGCTGAGAAGGCTCATTCAATTCACAGGAGCCTATGCTTCAGCAATAATGGATAAAACCACAAAACTACAACAACTGTTGAAAGAAAAAGAAGACATAATTGTGCATTTGGAATAGAGTTTTGAAATCGAGAAACAAAATATTGTAGATCAATGGAAAAGAAAAGCTACTGAACTCTTGAACAATTTCAATACCCTGAAAATTCAATATGGCACTGATTTGCAGGCCTGAGACATTCAAATACAGGAATCGTAGAAAATGATTGAACAACTAAAGGTTAATCCTGATTTCACAGAGTTAAAGAAGGAAGAAAGAGAGTTAAACACTCTCCTTACTAAAAAAAAAGGTTCTATTTTATTAAAATTTGGCCATTATTCATGTTTTCTGCCATATAGGCAGTTCCTTAGTTTATAAATTATTAAATATCAAAACTTATTTTAATGACATTGAAGAAAAAATTTCAGGTTTCCATACATGGCAGGAGAGCGCTGGTGGAATATTGGCTAATCTTCCCAAAATTGAAGAGTCACACAAGGAAATTGATCTAGGTGATTATTAAAGTGCTCAAAATTCAAAGTGTCCAAAAGTTATTGAAACCTGTACAAGTGCGTAGATCTCGACGACCTGAATGGAACACAATTAAATTGCTCAAAACTTATATAGTATGCTCCCGATATCACGTTGTGATCGTTTACCCAAATAGGTAAAATATTGTAGATGTATTATAGGTAAGTTGACTGTGCAGTCCTTACGCTGACTATGTAGTCCTTATGCTGATTGGGAAGGGTGACATGGTAGGCTAACTATATTTTTAGGACCAATGGAATCTTGCCAAGTATCCTCATCTTATTGGTGATTTATGCTACATTTTGATTGGTTGTTGGTTATCTTACATGGTCCAATGAATGGAGGCCATGTGGTCCGGTGGATGGTTGCCATGTGGCCTCCTAATAGTGTTGAAAATTTATGTTTGGGCTGAATAGCCACTCGAAGGATCGAACACATGACCTATGGCCTAGCAGTGCAAAGCCTTACTACTTCGCTGTCAGGGTGGTTCTTAACTATATGGTGCACAACATATTTTTAAGTATTATGCAAATGGAATTTGAGGGATGGGGCCAGGGCTAAGCCCTAGCCCTTGGTCACTCCATGCCCACAGGACCGTAGGCAGGGGAGCCAAGGGCGCAGTCTTAGCCTTGATGCCATCATACAATGAACCATGAGACCATGCAACAACAATGCGAGAGCAAAATAGATTTGGGGGCGTGGAAATGTGGACCATCCCCTAGTCATGTTGCTACCTCATATAACTACAATGGAGGCTATGTGGAGGTTCCAGCCCATAGGCTCCCATGAAGGGGGCCAGCCCTAGGCCAAATCGCCTATGCCGTGAACACACCCCTCTAGCGAATGAGTACGCGGATTTTAGCACCTGCCTCCAGGTTTTATGTGCCCAATGCACCCAAGTTCTAGTTCAGGTTGGCGCCGGTAGATGGGGGTGGGCGGTTAGTCCCAGCCCCTGGGCATGTGGCCCCCATACGACCATAATTTTTAGAAACTGGGGGTTATAGGGAATTTAAGACATCTTACAATTTTCAACATCAAGTGTGATTGTACGTGGAATTGTTTTGTTGGTTCTAGGTTTGGGGTGCTCAAGCCTAGTTTGGGGTGAATTATAGGAAAATTAGCTGTGGAAAATTAAAAAAACTTGGGGAATAGCATAACTTTCTCAGTTTTTGACCAAATGAGGTGCAAAGAGAGCTCAAATGGGTGTTTTTGACAGTTTTGAAGCCACTAGAGACATAACATTTACATTCTGAGCACTGTAAATGCATGTAAACACAAATTTGAGTATTTAATGAAAGAGGCCCACCATTGGAAGCTAGACCATGAGATGTAGTCCATGAGAGGGGTGAAATCCTTTATCATTTTTTGCTGTTATGTATTTATGATATGGTCTATTGTCTCTATTTTATTCTATTAACTAAGTTAAAAAACCATAATTTTTTGTGTTTTGCAAAGTGATCCATTGCCTACAATACATAAAAAATTTATTTGCAATTTTACTGCCACCTTCAAGTTTGCATTACATATCATTTTGGTATCATAGCTCAAGGTTATTATGAAGGTTTGATTTTGTTTGCAAGTGTTTTTTTGATGCTTACAAGGTTGAAGATTAAAATATGAGAAGAAGAACTTTTGGAGCCAATATCTCAAATTATTTCAAGGAGAAAAAACACACCTCAAGCTTCAATAGTCATGGCACATGAAGAAGGTCCTTAAGGGATGTTTGAAGATGAAAGAACTTTAAGAAAAGATTTCTTTGAGATGTTTGAAATGGTAAAGTTTCTTTATGAAGAGAGGAATTCAAGGTTGTGTGGAGAGAGCTCAAAACCTCCAAAAGGAGATGGAGGAAAAGGAGACAAGGCTCCAAAAGGGAATGGTGACAAACCACCACCTTCACTTCCATCCTCATCCTCATCTTCTTCTACTTCTTCAACCCTTTCACAAAACCTCCAAATTCTCCAAAAGAACATGGTAAAATTCCTTCGTTAAAGATTGCCATTAAGCTTGAATTGCCTATGTATGATGGAGAGGTAAATGTTGAGAAATTAGATAATTTGATTCGTCAGATTGAAGTGTATTGTAGGATACAACAAATCAAGGATGATGAGACCAAAATTCATCTTGCTTCTCTTAGGTTGGAAGGTGCAACACTTCTTTGGTGGGAAGCAAAAACTTAAGAGGACATGGAGAAACATGGTAAGGTTTTATCCTCTTGGAATGATTTTGTTTTTTCAATAAGAATGCAATTTTATACATTAACATACATGCAAAAAGCTATTATGGATTAGCAAAATTTTAGGCAAGCTTGTTGGCATTATGGTACAAGTGTTGTCCTTGATGGCAACTCACTCAGGGGTATGATACAAGTGTTGTTTTTGGTGACAACTCAATTAGAGGACAAGAAAGAGATATACACATGTTAACCTTGATGGAAGCGCGTATACATGCGAGTTAGTGGAACAGAAGGTGCGTACACGTACACACGTGGGTTCATAGAAGTAAAGGCGTTTACATGTTGGAAACCATGGTTTTGGTCCGTGGTATTTGGTCCAAGGTATTGGTTCGACGTGGTTTTGGACCATGGTATTGAGAAAAGCCTAAACCTATATAAGGAGAAGATCATTAGGCCAAGGGGGTGTATGTGTAATGAATGTCTGTTGAAGGGTGAAGTTCGAGCATGATTGTTATGGGTTTGTGATGCTTGGCTCGATCTGAATCAAGTCGATGACAACGAAGGTTTAAGTAATTATCTATAGATCTGTACGTGGGTTCTCTCTGGTAAAGGCACATATACACACGTGTTTGACACAGACAAGTAGTGTATGCATTATGAGATTTGATGTTTCTAGTTGTTGTTGATTCTAGTGGTTGTCGCAAAGTTCTGGGCTCTGGTATATGTTTTGGTAACTGTGGTTGTTGACAGGGTTTCAATGATTTAGTATTGGGTGATTCAGAGATTGATGATGCAGGTATAATTGACGATTGTATTGCAGTGATGATTGTTGTGTATTTACGGATCCAGTCTAAAAATGTATGAAACGTGGTCCCTGGAAGAGAGCGTTGTAGCCTTTTGTAGGCCAACACCTACTAGCTAGTACAAGAGCTAAGGGGGTTGTATCTCCCTTCCAGGAGAAGCTGGAGAACGAGAGAGGGTTGTAGCCCTCTGCAGGTTGCAGCCTGCGTGCTGGTAAAGTACTGCACCAGTACATTGTAAAAGAAGTTTATTATTAAAAGAAGATAGAAACAAATTGTAGCAGGTGGTTTTCACCCACATTGGGTTTCCACCTTATATCATGGTGTTCATGTGTGCTCTTTATGTGTGATGTTCAGTTCTGTTTTACTGCACCTGTTTACTGTTAATATGGTTAATAATGTTCTGAGGCACTCATTAAAGATCAACTAACTGAATCATAAGTTTATTGGATATACGCTAGTTGCTTTAAACACAGTTGTGTATATACGCAGGTATCCTTAACTAAAGTAGCGTATATGTATCTGAGTATGAAAATGAAAAAGTATCTGATTTGCTAATACTGATTCACCCCCCCTCTCAGTATTATTTCCAACAATTGGTATCAGAGTAGGTTCTTTGATCAGGCATCCATCAGGCCACCAATCTTTGATGGGAGCAACTTTACCCACCGAAAGATAAGCACCACAACATATCTACAATCGCTTGGAATGGATGTCTCGGGAATTGTCGAAGGAGGATACTGTTACACAAAAATATCGTCACCATGACTATTTGCAGTCAGTATGGGTCTATTATCACTTATACTGGCCTCCTAAGCAAGTATCAGACCTTAGCTCTTCATGTCAAGCTTTGCAAATGAGAGAAAGACATTGAAAATCAATATTACTCTGGTTCTGCACTTTATCCTACTTTTTCCTGTGGGCCCGCACCCTTTGTTCATATTACCTACGTATCTGTATGCTTTGTCTATAAAGGCGTGAGTGTGTACCCCTGTAAAAGTAAAAAAGGCGCAAGTTTATCCTAAAAAACTCACTTTTGGGTTAATTCTAGATGTTTCTAGAAGGATTTTGACATGGATTGTTCGCTCCAAGGTGGTTCATGCATCCCAAAAGAGAAGGAGCTAATCCCTTGATAAGAAGAGCTATCCCTTGGAAGGAGGGCTTTATCCCTTTGAAGGAGGACCTAGTAACTTCCCTCCATTGCACTATAAATTAAGGCATTGGGTAAGTTGCTAGAGAGGTTAGAAGCTGAACATTTTAAGGGTAAATGTTGATGGAATTGGGACTTCCTAATTAAACTTGAGAGGAGAGATCACATACCTTTTGGTTTCATTGGGAAGTGAGTGAAACTTGTCAAAGTAGAGGAGACTTCTTGTCGGACCCTCGGAGGAGCTTGTACAACATCAAGGCACATGTTGTAAAGTTCTTCTTTTCATTTGAATTAATACAATCAGATTCATTTTTCTCAACAAATTGTCTTATGTGGTTTGTTTCATTATCTCCTTGATCATTATGATGAATATGCTTTATGATATTGGTTTTTCAGCTGCTATTTAATTTGTTTGCTTGTTTGTGTTTGCAGACTTACGCTTCAAGGAAGCTCATTTGGAGCGAGGGAGCGAGGCTTCCACAAACTTGCATTGGACCCAAGGTAGGCCTAAAACACTTGTTTGCCTTTGTTTTTAATTTCATATTTAGAGAAAGATATTTTTTGATTGGCTTGCTTGTCACTAGATATCTTTAGATACTAGGAAGGTCGATCTTTTCTGCAACCTCGACTCATTCAGCTTGACAAAATGGCGACTCTGTTGGGGACTTGATTGTTTTCCTTGTTTTTACTTTGACCTGAGAAACTTGTCTTTTTGTTTCTGTTTTTGGCTTGTTGTGGAATTGGGTGGATTTAGTGGATCTAGGTTTGTTTTGGCTTTTCATAACTTTAGGAGAAGTCCGCACCCTGTGCTTGTATCACAGTGCGTACCTCTATGCATGTTTACTTTGCACACAGAGCGTGCACGCACCTGTGTAAACTCTGAGCCTGCGGACCCTGCTAAAATTTTGAAAAATTCAAATTTTACTCTTTCAATTAGTTTTATTTTGGTTTAGATGCTGTTATCCTCTGCCCAGACCTGCATGTGACTTGTTAAAAGCGTTCCTTGGTTTAATTTCATTGGTGTTAGGGTTTTAGGTGAAATTCCTAGAAGTTTTGGTTGTCGGTCTTGATTTTCATTTTGGTCATGTAGTAGCTCAGAGCTTAGAAGCGTAGAAGCCTCAGATCACCTTGGTTTTTACCGGCCTTGTTATGAGTCTGACCATTTGCAAAATCTACCTTTGTTGAGGAATCCATCTTGTGTTTTCTCTTTGCAAAACTTCGAAAAGCTTGTGTTAAAAGTTTGGATTTCACTTTTACAAAAAAGAACAAAAATTACTTGTTTTTGACTGATTTGTGATTCTGGACAAGTTAGTCCTTGGTTTTCTTATCGCCAAGTAAAACATCCTTGAAAAAACAAAAACATCTTGTAAGCTTTTACATCAAGTAGTTTTTTATAGTTTGTAGATCTTAAGATTTGCTTTATTCATAGTTTTCTCAAGACTTGCTTTAGTTATACTGTTGAGTGCTTTTTATAAAACATACAAAAATATCTTTTGAAAAGGTTTGTTTTGGTAGCGTTTGAGCGTTAGAATGAAAATTGGAAATTCTTGTGCAAATAACTAGTTGTCTCGTTTTGAGTGCATTGGAACAAAAAAAACTCTTCTTTTAATTTGTTTGTTAATAAAGATTTGTGTTTACACGCATTTTCATTCTCAAACTCTTTTCTAGCTAGAAGTTCATTGAAGAGAAAAGATTGCCTAATCATCTAAATTGCATCTTTTTAGTGATTTTGACTCGAGTCTTCACACCACGAGTTTCATCTCCACACCTCTTGACTTAATCAAAAACCAATAAAAATAACGCTTAAAGTAAAATTAATCTAGAAATCTTTTTATTTCTAGGGCTCTATTACACCAACATAGCTTAGGCTAGTGTTTTGGAGCAGGGAGTAATTAACTCTCCAAGACAGTAAAACAAAAAAGTAGCTGTATCTTGCGGTAGGAGAGAAATCCAATTGTTGCATCTATGCTCTGGGAAATCTCCTCTTAAAGGAGAAGCACGAGATCGTGTCTGAACCAGTGTGGGAATCAATCCTTCCTCATTGGGAACGATGCCAGATATTCATGTATTAAAAATGATATACCTCGGATTAACCATTGTCGAGGAGCCTGGGGTCACTTGTTGGTAAACCTTGGTTTATGTCAATGAGCCTTCAAGGGGATTGAGCTTGTTACTCTGCCCTTGTGTGTGTATCGGATCATAGACTGTTCCTGCAGGTATAATTGTTTCTGTTGGTAACCATAGTGACCATATTCTATAGGATTCTTCCTAAGGTAACGGTGGCAGGAAGATCCCACTGTACCTGGATCAGACGTCGGCTAGACTCACTTGGATTTTCTGGGGGGTTCTCTTCACTCGAGACGGTTTAGTGGAGAAACTTATGCCAGTCTATTCATTAAGCAGGTTGCGGGGGTAACTGTTCCAACTGCTATTTCTGTATTGAATTCTACGATGTTGGATTTCATCACGAACTAGTGTTTTCGGTACAAAAAGTTACTGTTTGTGTGTGATTGATCTCCTAGATTCTTTAGGCATGTGATTCAATTTGTTTGGTTCTTTAGAGGCTTTAGGTGGTTTTCATTGAGATTTTACTTTGTTTTCGTGTGAAGAAGTTAAAAGTTTTTAACCGTGGATGAATTATCGAGGAAGTCCCGTAGACTTTGGGGCCAACTTCCTGAGTTTTCACCAAGCTGGTTTGAAGGGCTACGGGCCCTGGTAACTCCTAGAGATAGTAGAAGTGGGTCATCTGAAAGAGGAGAGTCTGCTTTGGTGGGATATAGTCCTGATTTTTCAGCGTTAATAACAGATTATAGTACACAGCCTGTATCCATTTTAGAAGTTACTGGTAGTGTTTCATCTACAAGTGATATAGGTGAAGAACCTAAAATATCTGAACCCAAATCTAAAATTGCTACTACTCCAATATCAGGGTTTGCTTCTCCAGCTTCTATTGGTCCTAGTTCACCTAGGGTAGAAGTGATAATTACCCAAAATCTTCCTTCTGGACTAATAGCTATTGAAGAACTTTCTATTTCGAAAAACGAAGAAGGCATCCCTATTCCAAAAGATCGACCTACTTTAGACCTTAGGGAGCGTGAATCAATCTTTTACAGTCCACCTAGGAGCAGTGCTTGGTATCTTTCATTGACTGATTTTTTGGAAAACCCGGGACTAAGTTTTTCACCACCTTGTGTTTCTTATCACCCAACACCTAGAGGTTACTATCCTCCATTGAATATGTCCAAAAAGTCATCCATGTATGACGGTCCTTCTGTTCCCGCTGGGTATCAGTCCATGTCTGGTACTTTTTCAGGAGCATCTCCGCAACCTATTGAACAAAAGTTATTAACTCGAAATAATGGTACTAAACCGTTGAGTGTAGAAGATATTCTCATGATGTCAAGTTCTATTCCCAATCCTCAACCACAAGGTGGCCAGTCTCCGCCTAGGGTGCAACCTCAAGGTACCCAATATGTGCCTGGGGGGCAACCTCAAGGTACTCAGTTTGCGCCTGGGGGTCAACCTCAAGGATAGTACATACCTACGAGACAGTATGTTCCTCAAGGTCGACCCCAGAATCAGTATGTACCTCAAGGTCAACCTCAGTATCAATATGTACCTCAAAGTCAACCTCAATATCAATATGTACCTCAAGGTCAAGCCCAATATCAATATGTACCTCAAGGTAAACCCCAGTATCAGTACGTGCCTCAGGGATATCAACCCCAAGGTCAGTACCCAACTCAAGGTTACCAAGCACCTTTGGGTCAATCATATTATCAACCCTACCCTCAACCCGGTTATGGTCCTCAATATTCTCAACCTATTATGGGTCCGTACCCCGGAACGAATTTAGTGTGGGATCCATCTCAATCCCAACAGGTCTTCAAACAGAATGCACAGTTGTCATCTCAAACTGGACAACCCTTGGTTTCTGGTCCATCCCAGCAACCTGTCCAGTCTATTGTTCAAACTTCTGCACCTTCTGTAGTTTCTCAGTCCGGGCCTAATACACCTTGTACTCTGCCTCAAACGTCTGTTGCATCTACCCAACCTTCTTCTAGAGTATCGACATCTCCGGTTTCTACTATCCCTGAATCTACTCCTCAGACATCTTTACCTCAGTCTGGACCCACGGTCCACACTTCGGTCCAGATGCCTGTAGGAAGTACAGTTGTCACCACTCAACCTCAATTTAATCAACAATCGTACCAAGGACAGTACCAATACGGTCCTGCTACGCAGCAACCAGTCTATCAGTATCAACCGTACCCTGGGTATACATATCAACAACCTCAACAACCCCAGTATGGTCTGGTTAATCCTGGTTTTCGAGGAGGACAAAATATCCCAAATGCAATTCCAATTTCTAGTTATCCTGGATATCCTCCTCCTGGGGCTAGCCTACAGACCCATAGTTTTAGGGACCCTAATCGTCAATTACCATTTATCACAACTTTGGACTTGCCTGACTTGATGCGCCTTACGAATGATCCAATTAACTATCTTTAGTATTGGCCACCAATGCCGCATAAGTTTCCCAGTGATATTCCTAAGTTCGAAGGTAAGCAAGGAGAGGACCTGTCGAACCATCTGATGACTTATCACCTCTGGTGTGCGTCTAATTCCATTTCAGATGATTCAATTCGTTTACAACTTTTCCAGCGCACTCTAATTGGTCTTGCGGCCAAGTGGTACATTGAGTTACCGTGAGCCACTTTTTATAACTTTAGTCAGTTAGCTACTTCGTTTTTAACTCATTTTCAGTTGCCAGTCAGATACGACAATGGCACGGAATTATTAACTTCGTTAAAGCAGTCAATGTCCACTTACATTTCAGATCATATCCATGAATGGAGACGTCAACGACGTTTAGTGAAAGTTTTTATCCCAGATGAGATCTTAGCTTAATGGTTTGTAAAATCTTTATTGCCCAAGATCACTGAGGATGTGGCTAAGGCCAGAGTCGTTACTGAGGAGCAAGTAATTGCTCAAGCATAGTACCTTGACTTAGTTTATGCTCAGTCGGGTACGTTACATGAGAAAATCCCCGATCTACCCAAACAAAATCAAATTGTTGTAGCTCCTTCAGGGTCTCATGCCGTTGATGGTATGATTGGTATGATTAATATCAAAAGTAAGAAGAAGTCTTCCAAGAATTCTTCTCCTATCATAACCTTGCCGGATTCCCCGACAGGAGATTCTTCCGCGGAACTTTCCGCCGATATGCATGTTGTAGAGTCATCTACAACTAAATCAAAAACCAGTGGTAAGAAGAAAGGGAATAAAATAGATAATAGTTTGAAAGAGAAACCAGAAAAAGAGGAATCAATTGATGAAAAATGAAAACCTCGTTATCCATGTCTCATTTGTGATGAAGAACATTTTACGAGAGACTGCCCTCACCGTGCAGAGGTTGCGAAAATTGTCAAAGGTTCCCAAATTCCTGCTGTTTTGAAGGATCCTTTTCCAAATCAAGACAGTAAGATGATAGGTTCGTCCTCCAGTGCCAATGAAGAACCCATATTGATGATGTCCCATGTTAGGATTGTGACTCGATCGCAAGATTATGGCAATAAAAGACATGTTGATGGTAAAGGAGCAGAATCTTCTCATTCGAATCCATCAACCTCAGCTCCCGGTTCCGATCCACTACAGATCGAGAAACCTAATCCAGACATAGTAATCAAACTGCTTGCCAAGGGTATACTTCGAAAGTCTTCTTTCAATCCACATGTGAGAGCAGCTCAGAACTATAACATTGTTGAGGATTTAGCTGTTTCACCCTCAACAATGTTGGCTTTAGAAGTTGTTCAATCATGTCCAGCACAGCGTAAATTACTTTTGTCGGCTATAGGAGCTGTTGACGTTCAGGTCCTGAACCTTATAATCTTCGATCTAGAAAATAGTGCACCGCACTTACCTCATCAAATGGCTGTCCAGTTTCCAGTGATAGTCAAAAAACATACCTATTCATAGGACTGTGATTGATAAGGGAGCTTCCACGTGTATTATGTCGATACAGTGTTGGAGATCGCTTGGTTCTCCATCACTAAATCAATCTCCGATGATTCTAAAAGCCTTTGATGGCCGTGGGTTTCATCCTTTTGGCATTCTACAGGATTTACCTATAGGGGTTGAAGGTAAAACCGTTAATCTAGATGTGGAGGTGGTTGATGCCCCTCTAGATTACAACCTTCTCTTGGGTCGTAGTTGGTCTTACGATATGACATATGTCGTTTCATCGGTCTTTTGGCTTATAAAGTTTCCTCATAATGGAAAGATCGTAACCTTAGACCAGCTGTCTTACTTTTCATCTGACCCAGCCTTTGCTGAGAGCATTCAGCATGTTGGTAAAGCGACGATCCCATATAAGGATGTTGGAGTAGGACTAGTTAAAGATTCTGATTTACTAGGCACTTTTCCTTTTCCTCCTATCAACACATCGTCTTCTACTACAACCATTCATATTACTTCATCAGGTGCCATTGTTAATGATGATCCTTGGATCATACCTTATGAATTTGAGATCGATTCATTTGGTACTTTTATGCCTTTGAGTCTGTATGAACTTGTGTATTAGACTGTGCAGTCGTTTTCTGACACAACATCAACCCAAATTGACTTAATGAATGTGGTCCATGAGGAATCGCTTTCGACATCAAACTCAGATTCAATAAAGTTTTCTGAACTTGTTCAAACTGATGAGTAAATTCGTGAAATCCTATGCGTCGATGAGTTACCATGGGAAGATCTTCATCACAGATCTTCATTTTTACCCGAGGGCGATCATTTTGAAAATGATTTTTCATCAATTTTTACGACTGAATATGTCAAGGACGCTCAGAATCTAATGAAACATCCCGATTCCAAGTTAAACTTGGGAAATATTTCTCGAACTATTCCCCTTGACATTTCGGTTAAGACTGGAATTGTTGAAAACGTTCATATAGGTGCCTCCTGTACGGCAGATGAAATTCAAACATATAAGGCCCTATTTCAAGAATTCCATGATGTGTTTGCCTGGTCATATGAGGAAATGCGAGGAATTGACCCAACAATTGTAGTTCATGAAATCAAAACCTACCCGGACGCTAAACCCGTTCGGCAATGTTTGCGTCAGATTCACCCAGGAAAAGCTGCTGCGATTAAAGCAGAAGTTGAAAAATTACTCAAAGCAGGTTTCAGTTATCCGATCCTGTTAACGGATTGGGTATCGAATATTGTTCCTATTAACAAAAAACAAGGGACAATAAGAATATGTATCGACTATAGGGACATTAATCGAGCCTGTCCAAAGGACAATTACCCCACTCCCTATATCGACCAAATCATTGATGATTGTGCCGACAACAAAATTTTCTCCTTCATGGATGGCTTTTCCAGATACAATCAAATCAATATTCTACCTACTGATCAACCAAAAACGACATTCATTTGTCCATGGGGGACATTTTCTTATTGAAAATTACCTTTTGGTCTCAAGAACGTCGGGGCGACTTTTCAACGGGCCATGTCTTATGCTTTTCATGATATCAAGCACATTGTGCAACCCTATCTCGATGACTTTCCTGCTCATTCATTACATCGAGTTGATCATCTTGTCCATTTAAGAGAAATCTTTATGAGATGTAGGCATTATCGGATCAGGTTGAACCCCCACAAGTGTGTTTTCTGTATTGAAACGAGTCGATTACTGGGGTTTGTTGTTTCAAAAGCCAGCATTCGCATCGATCCCTCAAAGGTTGAAGCCATTATCAAATTGCCTCCTCCTTCGAGTCTTCGCCAAATCCAAAGTTTGCAAGTGAAAGCAAACTTTTACGTCGATTCATCCCTAAATACGCCGAGATCACAAAGGGTTTTACCCGGTTGTTGAAGCAGAATACTTCATTCTTTTGGGACGAGATAGCTGAGAAATCTTTTGATGCGCTAAAACACGTGTTGACCCATGCACCGTTGTTGCATCCTCCTAACTACAACCAGGACTACTTCTTGTATCTCACCGCTTCTTATTCCACCATCGGAATGGTATTAGTTCAGGAAGATGAATTCGGTACTGAACATGTGATGTATTACCTTAGTCAAACGCTAAATCCAATTGAGCTAAAAAACTCACATGTGGAGAAATTGGCATTGGCAGCTGTTCAAGCTGTCCAACATTTTCGTCATTACATTTTACTATGTAAGACTATAGTTATTTATGATTGCAACCCTATGATCTATATTTTGACCAAGCAATTGCTGGGGGGCAAGTACTCCAAATGGATCGTCATCCTGCAGGAGTTCGACTTGGAGTTTGAAAAGAATAAGTCAAAGAAATCTTTAGTTTTTGTTGAATTAATGTGTGACTTCCCGCGTGCTGACACGGAAACTGTGGCAGAGGAGCCCATTGCGGACGAATCCTTGTTTCTAATCAGCACTTTAGATCCGTGGTATAGGGATATCATCGTTTATCTCCAAACCCAAGCCTTTCGGTCGGATATTTCACGATCAGAATGTCGAAAAATACGATTCTAGTCCCAACAATTCAAAATTATAGGAGATACTCTTTATCGTCGTGGGGCGGACTCTATTTTTTGACGTTGTTTGACTCATGAGGAAGCTGAAAGGGTCCTCAATGACTGTCACTTTGGAGCGTGTGGCGGTTATATGTCTGGGTATGCCACAACCCAAAAGATATTGCGCGCTGGCTATTTCTGGCCGTCTATGTTTAAAGATTGTATTATTGCGGTCCGAAAGTGCCACAACTGCCAGCTTTTTGATCGAAAGATGCGTGTTCCACCTGCTCCTCTTCACCCTATAATTGTCGTTGGTCCTTTTGCCAAATGGGGTATCGATTTTATTACATGTAACCCTCACTCGGCCGGGGGGCATGTGTATATTATCCTTGCGGTAGATTATTTTACCAAGTGGGCCGAGGCGATGCCTACATTTGAGGCAGACGGCAAAACAACTGCGATTTTCATATTCAATCATATAATTGCGAGGTTTTGTGTTCCACAAGCGATTATCACTGATCATGGGCGTTATTTTCGAAATGTTATGATGACTGAACTTATAGGCCAGCTTGGCTTGCGTCACAACAGTTCAACTCCTTATTATCCACAAGCTAATGGCCTAGTTGAAGCCATCAGCAAAGTTCTAGTCATCATGATCCGATGAATCATTGGGATTCATCGGTCAAATTGGCACAACATGCTATTTTCAGTGTTGTGGGCATATCGAACCTCAGTTAAAACATCAACAGGGTTCACTCCTTTCCAACTAGTTTATGGTTTAGAAGCTGTGCTACCTATTGAGTGCAAAATCCCGTCATTGCGAATGGCCATCGAGTTACTTCCATCCACTTCTGAAGAGGAAATACATTTGTTATACTTGGCTCAGCTAGATGAGAATCGACGTGACGCTGCATTAGCGATTGAATCTCTTGCAAAACGTATTAAATCCCAATATGATTGGAATGTGACCCCGCGAAATTTTTCGGAAGGAGATCTAGTCTTATTGTACGATCAAGCAAATGATAAATTAGGCGCTGGAAAATTCGTGCCTATGTGGCATGGTCCCTATGTTGTCAAGCGAAAGCTAGCGAAAGGGGCCTATGAATTGGTAGACTTTGACAGGGCCTCTTTAGGTAAACCCAGAAATGGTCTTTACCTGAAGAGGTATTATGCTTAATATGAGTGTGAAGATTTTTTAGTTAGGTTAGTTTTCCTTCTAGCTGGTGTGTTTTAGATTTGAAAGTGTGCTTAGCTTAGAGAGTGTTTTTCGTCGTTATTCTCACTTATCTTGGTTTTACTCTTGATGTCGCAGATGTCGATGCCTCTCTAAACATACATTGGTTTAGCTGATGGTGCTTGTCGTAGTACAAGGAATATTTCTTCCGCAGCTTGGGTTATCTATTCGCCCTCTGACGAGTTGGTATCTATGCATGGGGTAAGCCTCGGTCAAACAACAAACAACATTGCATAATATAGTGCAGTGATTGAGCTATTATCTGAATCTATTTCATTTGGGATTCGAAGTTTGATAGTGAGGTTAGATTCTGAACTCGTTGTATTACAGCTTAATAGAGTATATGCCATTATAAATCTAGTTTTATTAAGATTATTTTTGAGAGTGCGTCTCTTGGAATGTGAGTTTGACTATATTGAATATCAACATATTCCAAGATCTTTAAATACATTAGCAGATGCAATTGCTTCTCAAATGTTAAGTGGACATGTGCAATAATCATACAAGTAAATTTAAAAAACATTCCATAACATGTTTAACAAGATAAGTTGGTAATAATGATATCATATAACATAGGAGTGTGTCAAAATATACATCGTCCTCGATCATAGGTTGAAAAACACCTTATGATCGGCAAAAATGATAAGTACAAAAAGCAAAAATGTCATATGTGACTACAATAGGCGATCATCCCATCACTGGTGATGATCTCGATATGAAACCACTGCAAGGGCCACCTTACAAAGGAACCTCCTAAAAGTTCCTGGGACCCCAATCACATAGCGCTGAAGTTGACGAGGGATGTCATCTATGCTGGTCTCTGGAATGTCCCCTGTCAGGCGCTCTTGATGGCTCTCCAACTCGGCCAAAGTCTCTGCTGATTCGTCCTGTGGGGATGGAGCCGGTGCAACTGGTTGTTTCCTCTCGTAAGGCCGGAGAGCGGCTGGTCGCCATGGGCCCACATGTGCATTTTAAAATTTTGCTATCAGTTTTGGGACGATATAAAAAAAAAAAAAAATTAAATTAGGAAAATGTTGAAAATGATTTTACCTGCATCATCCCATTGCTCTCCTGGTGGAAGAGCCATGTATGGGTCCCCACAAAAATCAACCCCAGTATAAGGAAAGTCCTGGATAGCAAAAACCTGGTTCTCCAACCATTGGAAATACTCATGTTTGAACCGAATGACCTCGGTCCCCTCATCAGGATGACAGGACATAACTGCAACCCATTGCATCAGTTTGGGCTCTCGAGGAAGCCCAGCTCCAACAGTGAGGTGCTGCGGAATCAACATTGGAACCCTCTCCAGGCCAAAACTCACAACTATAGCACCATACCCAAAAGTCTTTAGTTGTCCATTTTTGGCCCTGGTCAATTGGCCCTTTAAATTGGCCAGCACAGCATCGCACCAGTTGAAAATGGTGCCTCGAAAGCAATCGACTGCCATCTGCATCTAGGATCCGGTGGCAATGTGTAGCGCTGCACTACCGCAGAGTCTGGTAACTATAAACCCAATAACCATGAGTTCAGGATGGGATATGGTTTTGATATCTATCCCTTTGTCCCGATTCTGGACATTACAGAACTCTAGTCGAAGGCTCTCGACAAACTGGCCACCTGCCCTAGGCCCAAATAGAGTCAAGTGTTCACCCCTCCTGGGAAAACCAGTCAAAAAGTATATATCAGCTGGCTCAATTTCGAGCTGGTGCCCACCAATAAAGAAGCACTGGTCCTGTATAATCCATCTATCAACCAACCACTGCAAAAATTCCACCTGGGTCCTCATGCCAGGTATGACCCAGAATTTGTATAAGCCACATGCCTTCAATGCATCGATTAAAGGTTGATGATTCATCGCGGTGAGATCCACATCCTCGTGCTCCCGTTCTCGCTAATAAAGCATGATGTTTATCCTACATTCAAGTAAAAAAGGCGAATTAGAATGCATAAAATTGATTTCATTGGGTAATTTTTGAGTTAGTTAGGTTTTACAAACCTTTGCATGGGGTACGCCCCTCCTTGTTACGGACAGTGCGTGGGGTCCGCACCTTGCCTTCACGGCAGGTGTGTACCCCGAATTTTTTCCCATTGCAAAAAAGTCGGGGTATGCATGTCCCCTGTGGTAAACCCGCGGACCCCCATGCACGGGTTTTCAAACCTAAAAACCTCCCAAAAATAAAAATTAAACCCTAAAAAACAATTTCAAATGGACAAAAATGAAGAGTAGGATGATGTGGATTACCTGGAGGAGACGGTGTTCGATTCCGATAGACGGATTTTCCGCAATCTTCACGGGAAGTTTCTGGTCAAAAGCCCTTTTTTCTCACCCAAATCTCAATTGGTAAAAATGAATGGTAAAAATTCCTTTTTATAAGTTTTTTGGGTAAATAAATTCTAAATTTGTTTATGTTTCACTTTAAAAAGGTGTTTTTTCCCGACATTTTTACCCATTTTTAAACAGGTACGAGTAATGTTTGAGTTTTTGTTCAGGATAACATATTTTTCAGGCGAAATCGGTCATTTTCAACGAAAATCCATTAGAGTCACCTTTAAGCTCTTTTCTAACTCCTAAAACATGAAAAGATTGCCGAGTTTTTCTTTTTAAGCTCGTTAAAACGGAACTAAAAATACGGTCCTCTTACAACCCTTTTCTGACCGAAAAACACGAAAAGATTGTCGGGTTTTTGTCGTTTCAAATTCGATATTGGTCATAAAACGACGTGTCGTTGATCGCTTTTTTACTTTTTCAGATCAGAGACACTAATTACGAAAATTACTCCTTGGTTGTAAAAGATCAAGCGGTACTCTCAAGTATTATTTTATACTTTTTCGAGCTTGAGAGACACAAATTTACGAAAACGTCAACCCTGGAGTCTTCTTAAGTTTTTCCAAACTTTCTAAAAATGAAAAACGTATTATTTTATACTTTTTTCGAGCTTGGGAGACACAAATTTACGAAAAAGTCAACCCTAGAGTCTTCTTAATTTTTTTCAAAGTTTCTAAAAATGAAAAACGCTGAGTTTCTCCTATACCGGACTCGTTAAGTTTCGACAGTAAAGGACCTGTTTAATTACAAATAGGAATGGACCACTCCTTCTTAAGGTTCGAATTTAAACTAAGTTGGACTCATCTGAAGGATGAGCTTATGATCAAGCATATGTTATCCTCCTCAAGCTTGTAAAAAATAAAGAGGTACTTGCCAGAAATGGTGGGGGAAAAGAGAGAAAAATGATCCTGCTTGTCATACTTTGTAACCACTCTTGAAAATGACACTTTCATTCACCTGGGTTGAGAAATCCTTTGCCTAACAGTTGATCAAACCACATTGAAAGTCTTCAGCCGGTCTCTGGGTATTAACTTTGGGTCAATCGTCACCAAATCATCTGTTGTGTCGTTATGTGTTCAAGAGGTCAGTGCGAATAATCCATTCATCTACAAAATATCTGTCATCCATCTTGGCCATCCCTGATTCAGTCCTTGCAATTAAATTTCGTCAAAATTGATCTATGATTTCGTGTCGTAGGCTTGCCTACGACGAATTGCTTTCTATCGACTTTAGCTCTTTATCTAGAAAGATGATCTAGAAATCGCCAGTACCTTGGGATCTGCATGCCTCAATGGCAGGTTTCTCGTCTTCAACGATAGGTTGCATCATTGACCTTCGATTGAAGGATTCCGTGACATGTTCGACATCAACACATCTAATCACATATCATGGATTGTACTGAGTACTTTGAGAGCCATTGTAATTATTGGTGGTTTCTCTCACACTTGTTAATAGTTTACATCATCGACTGGTAATCAAGTGGTTTCTACCATGTTCGACTTCGACACATTCATTCGCATGGATAGAATCGTACTATTTCAAGGAGTAGAAATGAAGACCCTGGATCTAGTTTCCACCATCCAGGCTGCGAGGAATTTTGTATTCATTATGTTGTAGACTATTCATAAACAGATGGCTGCGTCCATACTGTGTCTACATGTGTCTATACTTGTGATGTATTACAAGATCATTCCTATATCAGAGCAGTAGTTAGTTTTCTAATTAGTTTTTGGTTTCCTAGTCAGTTTTGATCTGAGTATGGGAATGCCTACCTCAGCGATGATATGATCTCATATATATATTATGCACTTGAATGTTTTTACAGGTTCCAACCAAGCTCTCCGCAAGATAATCCTCGAAATGATAAAGTACTTCACTCTTCTTAAACGATAAATGAAATCCTCATCTACTACAGACTTCGCACTTTAGGGGGCAATCTGTTACACAAAAATATCGTCACCATGATTATTTGCAGTCAGTATGGGTCTATCATCACTTATACTAGCCTCCTAAGAAAGTCTCATACCTTAGCTCTTCATGTCAAGCTTTGCAAATGAGAGAAAGACATTGAAAATCAATATTACTCTAGTTTCGCACTTTCTCTTACCTTTACCTGCGGACCTGCACCCTTTGTTCATATTACCTGCGTACCTGCACGCTTTGTCTATAAAGGGGTGGGTGCGTACCCCTGTAAAGTCAAAAAGGCACAAGTTTATCCTAAAAAACTCACTTTTGGGTTATTCTAGATGTTTCTAGAAGGATTTTGACGTGGATTGTTCGCTCCAAGGTGGTTCATGCATCCCAAAAGAGAAGGAGCTAATCCCTTGATAGGAGGAGCTATCCCTTTGAAGGAGGACCTAGTAACTTCCCTCCATTGCATTATAAATTAAGGCATTGGGTCAGTTGCTAGGGATGTTAGAAGCTAAACATTTTGAGGGTAAATGCTGATGGAATTGGGATTTCCTAGTTAAACTTGAGAGGAGAGATCACATACCTTTTGGTTTCATTGGGAAGTGAGTGAAGCTTGTCAAAGTAGAGGAGACTTCTTGTCGGACCCTGGGAGGAGCTTGTACAGCATCAAGGCACAGGTTATAAAGTTCTTCTTCATTTGAATTAATACAATCAGATTCATTTTTCTCAACAAATTGTCTTATGGTTTGTTTCATAATCTCCTTGATCATTATGATGAATATGCTTTATGATATTGGCTTTTCAGGTGCTATTTAATTGTTTGCTGGTTTGTGTTTGTAGAATTATACTTCAAGGAAGCTCATTTGGAGCTAGGGAGCGAGGCTTCCACAAACTTGCATTGGATCCAAGGTAGGCCTAAAACACTTGTTTGCCTTTGTTTTAATCGCATATTTAGAGAAAGATAGCTTTTGATTGGCTTGCTTGTCACTAGATATCAGTAGATACTAGGAAGGTCGATCTTGTCCACAACCTCGACTCATTCCGCGTGACACTCTCCTTTCAGTCCTGGCTCTAGCTCGTTTAGAAATCAGGTTGGCCTCAACACTGACAGCTATACTCTGCATGTCTTCTAAGCTTTGAGGAGCCCTTTCCCTAAGTTGGTATGCCATATCAGAGTCAAATTCATCAGGGAATTTAATCAGGGCCAAGTCTGGTGGAGGTCTGAGATTCTGCGGAATAGCATTGTATACATTTTTAAATCTGATGCAGTAATCTTGAACAGTTTCTTGTGGACCTCTCTTTAAGTTTTCATATTCTGATAAAATGTGGAGAGGATCTTTTTTCTTTTCCCATCTGTTTAAGAAGGTCTGGTAAAGAGCCTCTGGATCATTGATAGTGTTTGTAGGGAGTGCTCTAAACTAGGTTCTAACATCTCCAGTTAAGCTTTGGACAATGACTTTCATTCTTACATCATCATCATCAATCTCATAGTTTTCAAAATAATCCATCATTTTCTTGGTGTATTATTGAGTTGTGTAAGTGTCAGTACCATCAAAATAAGTGATTTTGCAAAATAATCCATCATTTTCTTGGTGTATTATTGAGTTGTGTAAGTGTCAGTACCATCAAAATAAGTGATTTTGCATTGATAATCTTGAGGCATAGCCCCTAGATTCGTTGGTAATTGCAGGGGAGCATGTCGGTTTGCCATATTTGCAGAGATAAGTGTAACAGCCGGAAGAGTAGGGATACTAATGGAAATATGTGCTGTGGATGGGGGAGTGAAAAAGATGGTTTGAAGTGGTGTTGGTGAACTAGGAGAGGCAACAGTAATGGCAGAAAGGACTGGTGCTTTTCCAGGAGTAAGCTTAGATTGGGTAAGTTTCTGCTGATATATGTCAAGGGTTGAACTAGCAGAATGTTCTTGGCTCCGTTGGCTTCTAAGTTTCTTGGGAATCAGATTAGGATTTTGAAACATAGGTGGGGGATTTGGATCTGGATTTGATCTAGTGTAACGGGTCTTCTTCTTTGGAGCCAACTTCTGAATATATTTTTTTGGTTTTTCTTGAAATATTTGAAGGATACAACTTCTGACAGAATATTTCTAGGAAGTTTAAAATATGGGAGTTTTGAATTTTCCTGAAGATCTATTGAAACAAGAGACTGATCAAGTATTTGAGACAACTGTTCAAAGCCTAAACTGGAGATAGACTGAAGCAGCTTTTATTTACTCCTGCAATTGCATAGAAAAATTAGTTTCAAAGGATACCTGGCTAACTTCAGGCTCCATTTGTGGCTTTAAAAATAAATAGCAGTAACAAACAATTATTCTGGTCCCCAGTGGACTCGCCAATGATGTTATCACTCAGGTTGTTCCCCAAAAGTTGTAAGAAAGAGAATATGACCGAGGTAACCACAGACCAATCTTTTGGACACGGATTCTAGCAAATTTGTATCCAGAGAGGGCTCTCTCTTTATAGTTTAGCTTTGTTTTGAGGTATATTAGGCTAGTTATGAAGTACAAGGGTTTGTTTAATTTTTGGATGGTGATATTCAATAGAACAGGAGTGTAAGTCTGAGAAGTTTAGTCCATTGGGCTAATGGAGTCTATGAGGATGAACTATTGGATATGGTTTCTTAAATAGAGGATGGTACCACAGAGCAAGGTAGTCAAATATGAAACAATTTAAAAGGCTGGAATCAGATGGAATGGAGTCTAGCAGTTGAAGGGCAGTTAAGAATCCTTCATCATATAGGCAGAGGGAAAGTGAATGATTATGACCAAGAAGCAATTAAGAATTTCTTAGCATGTAATCAATATGATAGAATAAGGGGAAACAAGAGCAATTAAGAATTCACTGTTTATTCTAATTTTGAAGAAAACATAGAGAATAACAAAGACTAAAAACATAGTGCAGTTAAGCAAATTCTGAGTTAATCTTTTTCTTTATTATTCAGATCATGAAACATAGATGACATAACACACAAGAAGACTATAAAACAAGAGATATAAGGGTACTCATCGATCCATATTTTGATTCAAGAATTCTGTAACAAGTCCTCTGCTATCAATTCCACATCTAGAAAGTCCAGCAACAATGGATTCCAACAACTTTTGATTCAGAAAATTTTCAGAGTTACAACACAGTCTGAGAAATACATCACCAACCCCAAATACTTCGCTTGGGGAGGTAAATCTGATTTCAGCCTTTTAAATTGTTTGATATTCGACTACCTTGCTCTGTGGTACCATCCTCTGTTTAAGAAACCATATCCAGCAGTTCATCCTCATAGACTCCATTAGCCCAATGGACTGAACTTCTCAGACTTACACTCCTGTTCTATTGAATATCACCATCCAAAAATTAAACAAACCCTTGTACTTCATAACTAGCCTAATATACCTCAAAACAAAGCTAAACTATAAAGAGAGAGCCCTCTCTGGATACAGATTGGCTAGAATCGGTGTCCAAAAGATTGGTCTGTGGTTACCTCGGCCGTATTCATTTTCTTACAACTTTTGGGGAACAACTTGAGTGATAACAGGTTGGGCGGACCCACCTATGGTTTTGTGCATGATTTTCGAACATGTTTTTAGACGTGATGGTTTTCGGTCCATGGTTTTGGATGTGATGGTTTTTGGTCAATGGTATTGGATGCTTTGACATGTATAAATATGTATTGTAACATTGAAAGGAATATAATGAAAAATTAAGTTGGTAGTCCCGGTTTTGGTATCCAGGGGAAAATCTATGTGTATATGTGTTTATGTGTTATGATCTCGAATTATTTATTTTCTGTGTTTTAGAATTCGTATGCAAGAAATTTTTGTACGGGGTTAAAACCTACACAGTCCCTAGTCTCATAATGTTTGTCTATCCCAAGGGACTGTTGAGATATTTTTTGTAAGCTATGCTATTTTGAAAATCTATGAAAGCACTTTTGAATGAAAATAAATAAATAATAATTATAATTATATTAAAAAATTAATATTATAATTATAATTAATAATTAAACGCATCTAGATTTTAACTTTGTATTAACCAAGCCCCCGAGAGGGATCAATTCTTGATGATACAAACCATTTTTAGATTGAAAAGAGATTTGATCCTTTACAAACTAATAATATCACTATACATACAATACTTTTAATAATAATACTAATATACTCTAGTATATAATAAATTATGAATTATATGTTTAAAGAAATATGGAGTTTGGTAAATGGTAATTCATAGTATAGAGGAATTATAATGAAAGCATGTAATATGGCTTACACCAACATAGTTTATAGAATTTATAATTTGGTTTATATTTGAGATGGGACAACCTTATTTTCAAACATGTGGACTAATTAAGGTATGCTTTCTTACGATTTAATAATAATCAATGCATTTTTTTATATTATTAAATTGTGTTATGTATTATCCCTGACGCTGACACCATATAACACATTCGATGTGCATTGACTTTCAATTAATTTGACAATTGACCAAAAATTAAACAAAATTTCACAAAGTTAACAATAAGGTATCTGATTTTATTTTTATTTATTTATAATTTAATCTATTTATTTGCATTTGTATTGGTTAAGTCCTATAGAGTCTCATTGTGCCATCATTACTAATGCTGCCAGTTGTAAGTGCATTGGAAGTGGTATTACATTTCAAGGAAAGGTTGCCTTAGTTTATGATATTGATTTGAAATCGGAGTTGATCTCCTTCTTTAACATGGTCAACAGAGCCTAAAGGCCCGAATTTCGACTAGTTGGCCTAAAAATTTATGTGTATACTATTTCATTTAAAGCCCAACTATGTTGTTGGACTCCCGCAGGTTAGGGTTAGCCTAAACAAACTTGTATCCTCCAAATTCTAGAGTGATGACGGCCAACCAAAAATCCACTAAGTTTTCATAGTGACGTGTTCCATGAGTTTTCTTTCTCTACGAAACCCTCGCCACTACAATCAAGCTTTGACTCCCTTATAACTGATTCACTTCACCTTTTCCCTTCGCTCAATTTAATGCAATAGTCGCTTTTAAGGTAATTCTACATGTATGAAACCATATGCAACCTCAAGTGCTTTATTAGTTCACTTCCATCGACACCTGGCTAGTTCAGACCTCTGCATAGACTCTTTAAGCTTCCTTTCTTGCTACAATGATGTATCCTAGCAACCTCATTATTTTTGTGTTATAGTGGCAATCGATCTAGTGGATGGATCAATGCGCTTCCAACAACAAGACTTAAGTGCATCAAACGATATAATAAAATAGACTAAAGAAAACAACTCATGTCCCTCACCAAGTTGGATTGTCCCACTAAAATGTTTTTCTCATGTTGTGAGGACTCTTGAAAATAGGGAGTTCTCTTCTACATTCTTTCCAACTTCTCATGAAATGATAAAAGTTATTCTTGTCCACAATAATGTGGTGAAAATTGGATCCCATGCAAAATTTGCCTCCCTTGAAACCAGTGACCTGCAACAACCATCGTTACTTTTGAAATATCGATAGGAAATTGAAAAGTGAGTGATTTTTTCATACTTTTCTTGATCCCAGTTCCCATAGATTCCTTGCAATTAGGGATGTGGTGTTTCAGGAGAATGCAAATGAAGGTGATAAAATGTATAATGCTGATGTATGGCATGGTATTGATGATTATGTCAAAATAGATAAAATTGTTGAATAGTGAAATGAACAAGCATAAGAATAGGTACAGGTTCAAGAGCAAGGAGCATCAAGTAGTCATGACACTCCAAGAAGAGGTGAAAAGACTCCACAAAGCAGAAAGAGAAATGCAAGCAATAAAACTCCAAGAAGGTTGTCATGTCAAATTCAAGCACCTATAAGGTATAAATATTATGCATTAATGTCTCTTGTAATATATGTTGTAGAACCTTCAAATTATGAAGAAGATAAAGAATATAAAGAATGGAGAGATGCAATGAATGAAGAATATAACCCTATAATGAAGAATGATACATGAGAATTAACAAAATTTCCCAAAGTTAAAGTTCCCATAGGATGAAAATGGTTTTATAAATCCAATTTTAATGGTAATAGAAGTATTGATACATATAAAACTAGATTGACTGCAAAAGGTTATTCACAAAAATATGGAATTGATTATGAAGATACTTTTGCACCTGTAGCTAAGTTGAACACATTTAGAATCATGATTTCATTAACTACAAAACATAATTGAAAAATGCATTAGTTAGATGTCAAATCTTCTTTTTTGAATGGTGAGTTAAAAGACGAAGTTTATTTTCTTAACCCTAAAGGGTTTGTGAAATATGGATAGGAGCATCTAGTCTACAGGTTAAAGAAATCTTTATATGGTTTGAAATAAGCACTAAGATCTTGGTATGTGAAAATTGATTCTTTCTTCTATGAGTAAGGTATTATGAGAAGCAAAAATGATCCTAATCTATACATCAAGAAAGATGAATATGATAATGCTGCTTTGATATCTATATATGTTGAATAGGGAAATCAAGGTTAATATGATTCTTCTCTTCATGATAACTATTTGTGAGGTATTTTAACTTTTTCTTATTAGCTCAATATTCTTTTGATATTATTAGAGCGTGTCTCCTTGCTTCACCAAATAGCTACCAAAACAAAAGAGACAAGAACATAAGATGTTGGCTTTCTACCAAGGCCAAAACCTCTCACTTGTTGAGAGGAAAACCCACACATAATTATTTTTACAGACATTCCAATTGACGAATACCAAGATCATGACCCTTGGCCTATTAGGCCACTCCAAGACCAAGACACCAATACTCTTATTTGTCATTGTTGAGTTCATCATCATCACTACTGCTTCAACGAGGTCTTCATTACTGCTACAACATCAAGGGAATCACTACTGCACCACCGAGATCTTTATCAAGATCATGACCATGAAACTATGTCTTCATTAATATAGTAAATGATATCACGATTACCATCGTCCAGAGTGCATGCTGAGACAAAGTGTCATTGTTGGATAACCAAGATCATTTTCATCACAATGATGCCTAGACTGTGACTGTGTTTAGAATACCAGGACAATAATCGGTAGGACAATGAGGAGGCCAAGACACAGAGATGCTTGTACAAATTATTTGTGACTGTAATTACTCAGTGAAATTACCCTGAGATTGTAGATATATCTGAAATTGTATTCGTTTTATTTGCCTATCGTAATTACCATACGAAATTACATAGGCATCCGAGTTCTATCCTCACGTAATGCAGATTTCAAACCCCTGTACCCATCCAAAAAATTCAGAGAATATGAGTTCCTGTTCCTATTCTTATGTGAATATCAACAGGTTATATATAGTATTTTCGTCTCCATAATAAACCAACTTGAATTCATGAAGAGATGTGTCATTTCAAGTGAGCTGACATGAGTGTATTTAATTCATTTCTAGGCCGACTTATTCAAGAGGATTGTGCTTGTCTTTGGAGGGTTGTTAGACATTTAGACTTGTATACATTGAACATAGGCTCAAGAAGAGATTCTTCATACATGACATTGACTCTTTGACTTATTAATAAATCCTAAGGCTCTTTAATGGGAGTCAATAACAAATAAACCTCTTGCTCATGAAATCCATGCAACAAGGCATACAAAAATAATTTTATTTCTTTTATTTCATCATTTACAAAGATCATGTCATTATGAAGACCGAACCTAGTTACACTTTCTTCAAGACTCCCTCTTAACTAGGGAGGTATTCATAATGGTACTTGGTCATTATCAATCTAAAGAATTTCTCATAAGAATAATCATATTGGTAACCCATCCATATAGCATCATAGTAACCAACATTGTTTCCACATTAAGGCCTTGATTGACATCTCTATCTCTCATCATATCAAAGCAAAATGTTGCCGAGACCAATGATTATAGACACCTTCATCATTGTCTATCAAGGTACATGCCCATTCGGGTGTTCACCAAGTATGACCTTCTAGGACTATTCTTATCTTGGTTCCTAGTCCTCAAATAATATCTCCCCTCTTGCCTACCCTTATCTTGGATTCCTTACACATCCTCAAAGAGCATCAGATGCCAAATGATTACCCAATCCTTCCATTATTTCTTCCTGAGTGAAGACAAGAATGTTGTGTCTATCTCTCCCTCTTAAACAGGGAGATATGCCTATTCCTATAAAGGAATGTATCCAAGTTCCCTCTGACCAGGAACTTTCCCAAGCTCCCTCTCAATTAGGGACTTGTCAGAGCTCCCTCTTAACTAGGGACTCTCTTATTCGTCAACAAATTCGTCTTCATAGGCCCTTCAGCTGCTTGATCAATTTGTTTCCTTGATGAAATTTAGTCGAGCTTCTTCCTTGTAGGGCATTAGTCATCCATCAATTTCCTTCTTGGTTCGTCATGTAATTCCTTTCTTCATGGAACTTGGAATTCTTGATACATATCTGGAACCTTCGTCATATGGCTACTTCTTCCTCATCACGTTTCTTTCAGGAATTTCCATCCACCACATGAATTCTAGTTGCACTTGTAATTACAACTTGTGTGCTAGTAGCCCTGCATGAACTCATCCATATATTATTCAAGAAATCAAAACATAACAATAAATCAATTAGTACCTTACGAGATGGATCTTCATCATGACATCTTCCTGTATGTATCAGCATCCTGCATACATGTTGACACCTTCTTAATATTTCCATTGTCAAGGGTCTTCATTATTTTTAGATTCTCATCAGAGTCTTCATATATTTCTAGGATATTTCCTAGTCAAATCTTCTTGGTCTTTTGGATGTTGATTGCATTTATCATGGTTTCATATCTCATGATCTCTTCCTTCCTCACACATTCGATTCCCAAGAGATTTCAATTAGAGTTCCTTAATTTTAGTCAACCACCTCATACTTTATATGAGGACATATATCATGATTTCATCTAGTGTGACTTATGCCTTCTTGCATCCTTTTTGAAGAGGACACCTTTTTCCCTTGGTCATGCTTCTCAAGATAGAAGTTGTGAGCCATTTTACCTGCAGCCATACGACATGAATTTATAATATTAAATACAAGCATACATACCTAATTTTACCTTTAGGTCACATAGGCTTCTTTCAACAGCTTCCTTGATTAAAGTGTCTTCAACCCCTAGATCTGTTTCTTCTCTTATATCACCATAACATCATCCACGAATTCCACAAGTTGGAGTTTCTGATGAAACACTTGATTCCTCTATATATTAGTGAATCCTACGATGAGGATTCCATTAGAGAATCTTGAGGATCTTGCATATCCCCATCTGGCAGATGTTTCCCTTTTGACTTGATGTATGACGAGCTTTATCCTGGATGACTTCTTCCTTTCCTTCAATGTCCAATGAGGTACCCAAGAACTCTATCCTCCATGTTTTATTTCCATAGATTATATCCTTCATGATTCCCATGGTGATGTCACGAGCACTTGTTTCTAATGCTTCCATGATGCCACAATGCATCTTATTATCATGGTCATATCTATAACACAATATTTAGGAACTTATGATAGGACCCTCTTTGTGAGGGATACCATCTCAATCATAATAGAGATATGTTACTCCCTCTTTCCTTTTTCCTTTTCTCCAATTTCCTCCATCTTTCCGACGATATGAGCTTTCTTTTCATAATATTTCCATAGAAATTTTATGTCTTGTTTGAGGACTCTTTCCTTTCCTTTGTGCACATGTTTGAGTCCTTTAACCTTCAACACTTTTTCGCTCAACTTGTCTTTTTATATCTAGGATAGAGACCACAAGTTGTTGAATGAGGTAAATTATTGTCATTTGTTACCTTGCTCATTAGTTAGTGCATTTTAGAAAAATGATGATTATCTTCTCATCATCTTTCCCATATCTCCCAATTGAGATCTTATGAATATATCCCTACATACTTTGATACCTTCAATCAGGTCTAAGTGATATGACCTTCTTCACTTCATTTAAGAGAGTATATCTTCTAGCATTTCATATATCTCTTTTATGTCTCCTCTCCTGCTACATAGGGATGAGAGGACCTTTGGCTAATTTCATAAGAATCCTATGAGTTCCTTGATCCTCCATGCATACAAACAATGCTTGAACTTCACAAACTTTTCCATAGATATCAATGACTTCTCTTTTCTATGAGGACTATGACAATGCTCCTTATTCCATGCAAGGACCTTTGATGACCTATCCAACCTATAGATATCCTTGCAATTACGAAGTCATTTTTCCAAATTGATTAAATAATTAAGATTACTTACTTGACATGTGAAGATGAAATCTTCACCTTGATCATGTTGAAAGTGGTTGAAGCAAATGAATTGATGCTTCCTCCATATGAGATCCTTGATGTAATGATAGGAAGCTTTCCTTCTTGCCTTCAAGTTACTTCAAATTATACATCTGATCACTATGATTAACAAACTGTTGATAAACTTGAGATGGCATTGTTATTGCTATCACACCTTTGTAACAATCTATTGAAGTTGCAACATTGTGTAAAACCATAGAGCATCAAGGTCACTTTCTATGACCATCTTCTTATAGTACCAAGACCTATCACTTAGTATTACTGTGACTGCATTAACGGAAACCTTCATTCCACATCAGCCACTGTCCATACAAAATATGATTGGCATATAGTGAGACTTATTTATAAGTACTATGTTGCTGCCATCAGGTTAAGGGAATCTGAGCTGTCAGGACTGTGATTTTATAGAAATTATTTAATCCAAGGTTGAGATAATTGTGGTATTACATAGACCGAGACTGTGAGAGGTACTAAAATTGTTTCCATGTACCCGAGTTCTAATAATTGTGATCTAACATCGCAACCTCATCCTTTTATTGAGATTACTTAATCATCTTGTGATCTTCATCGAGATTCCAATAGCACCGAGATTGAGGGCAATTGTAGACTGCTACTATGGATTGATTTTTGTAGATCTTGATCCCTTTCTTTTGATAACCTTCAACTTGCTTTGTTGTCCTTCTTGAAACTTGATCCTTGAATGTCTCTTTTTGCTTCCCTTCCTTTGAATTCAACACTTTAGCTCTGATACCATGTTGAAGAATCTAGGGAGATCAAGGTTAATCATATTCTTCTCTTCATGATAACTATTTGTGAGGTATTTTAACTTTTTCTTATTATCACAATTTGATTTTTATATTATTAGAGTATGTCTTCTTAGTTCATCAAATAGCTTCCAAAATAAAAGAGACAAGAACACAAGAGGTTGGATTTTTGCCAGGGCCAAAACCTCTCACTCTTTGAGAGGAAAACCCGAACAAAATTATTCTTATAGAGATTCCAATTGACGAATACCAAGACCATGACCCTTGACCTATTAGGCCACTCCAAGACTAAGACACCAATGCTATTCTTTGTCACTGTTGAGTTCATCATCCTCATTACTACTTCACTGAGGTCTTCATTACTGCTGCAACATCAAGGCCATCACTACTACACCACTGAGATCTTTATCAAGTTCATGACCTTGAAACTATGTCTTCATCACGATAATGAATGAGATCTTTATCAAGTTCATGACCTTGAAACTATGTCTTCATCACGATAATGAATGAGATCATGATTACCATCGTCCAGAATGCATGCTGAGACAGAGTGCCATTGTTGGATAACTGAGATCATTTTCATCACAATGATGCCTAGACTGTGACTGTGTTTTGAATATCGAGACAGTAATCATTAGGACATTGAGGAGGACGAGACACAAAAATGCTTGTACGAATTATTTGTCACTTTAATTACTCATTGTAATTACCATGAGGTTGCAGAGATGTCCGAAATTGTATTCACTATATTTACCTACTGTAATTGTCATCCAAAATTACAAAGGCATCCAAGTCCTGTCATCTTGTAATGTGGATTTCACACCCCTGTACCCATCCGAAAAATTCAGAGAATTCGAGTTCCTGTTCCTGTTCTTATGTGAAGATCAGTATGGTATATATAGTAGTTTCATCTCCATAATAAGCCAACTTGTATTTATGAAGAGATGTGTCATTTCAAGTGAACCGACATGAGCGTATTTAATTGATTTGTAAGTTGATTTCTTCAAGAGGATTGTGCTTGTCTTTGGAGGGTTGTTATACATTTCTATAGACTTGTATACATTGAACATAGGCTCAATAAGAGCTTCTTCATACATGACATTGAATCTTTGACTTATTAATAAATCCTAAGGCTCTTCAATGGGAGCCACTAACAAATAAACCTCTTGCTCATGAAACCCATGCAGCAAGGCATACAAAAATAATTTTATTTCTTTTTACAAAGATTATGTAATTATGAAGACCGAAACCTAGTTACACTTCCTTCAACAATATATAGGTTAAAGAAAGCTTTATATGGTTTGAAACAAGAACTAAGATCTTGGTATGTGAAAATTAATTCTTTCTTCTATGAGAAAGGTTTTATGAGAAGCAAAAATGATCCTAATCTATACATCAAGAAAGATGAATATGAGAAATTTTCTTTGATATCTATATATGTTGATGATATTATCATAACATGCAATGCATCCAAGTTGATTAAATAAATTAAAAATCAGTTTTCACATGTATTTGAGATGAAGGATCTTCGTGAATTGTATTACTATTTAGGTCTTGAAGTTTGCAAGGATTTGGTAAGACACTAATAGTACAAAGCAAATATATAAGGGACATATTTTAAAGGTTCAATAAGATTGGATGCAAGGCAATATCTACTCCTTTAAAATAGAATGTTAAATTGTATGGTGATGATGGAACCAAAGAGTGAATGGAACCTTATATTGTCAACTAGTGGGAATTCTGAACTACCTCACCACTACCAGGCTAGATATAACATATTATGTCAGCATACTTAGTCAGTTCATGGCTAAGCCTTGATAAATCCACTGGAAATCATCAAAGAACACTTAATTTAAAGGAACACTTAATTTTGGTATTATGTATACTGATGAATCTGGCATTGAATTGGTAGGTTATTCTGATTCTGACTGGGCTAGAAATCCAGATGATACATGTTCAATATAGGTTCAGGAGTGATATCACGAAGCAGTAAGAAAAAACAATGGTTTCCTTATCATCCACTAAAGCTGAGTATAAAACATTAAGTAGTGCTACTTGCGAAGCAATATGGCTTAGAAGGATACTTGAAGATGTTGAAAAAACACAACAAGCACCTATAGTAATAAGATGTGACAATCAAAGCACTATAAAAAAATTGGTAAAAAATATTGTATATAATGCAGGGTCAAAGCATACAAAAATGCAACAACATTTTGTGAGACAAAAAGTGCAATTAAAAGAAATTGACTTAACATATTGTAATACATATGAAAATGTGGCTGACATATTCACCAATCCTCTTGGAAACACTAAACTTGAAATTTGTAGAAGTAAGTTGTGTGTTGTAGAAAATCCAAATTATTTTGTAAGCCTAGCTGAGACTTAGACCAACATGCAAGTTAACATTTAGGTCATGATTAAGGGGAGGTGTTAGAAATAATTGTGACAGTCTGAAGTACATTCTAGAATGTAAGTGTCAGTTAGTAGAAATTAATAGTCGACGATGTTCATCTATGAAAAGTGAGCCCTTTAATAATGTAAATACTTTCCCCTGTGTTGAAAATAAAGTGTTCTTAGCCACATAGCTACAATTAAACAATATTTAACTTTGAAATAAAAATTCATTTCACATAAAATCCATCATATGTCACTATTTAAATAAAATCAGAAGCTCCACGTATCATAATATGGATGAAGGGTGGGAAAGCGAATCTTCGTTCGGACAAACAATGCAATAAAATTGCCTGGACCAAGTTTTTTCTAATCTTTTAATATCCCATCATAAACAAACATTCTATAATTTATTGACCCAGAGCAGTTTCTATAACTGCAAGCCAAAATATAAAATCAATATGACCTAGAACACTTTATGTAACTAGAAACCAAAATATAAAGACCATATGAGAAAATAACAAACAATGCAGGGTTCCAATAAGCTGATTTCTAATTATTTTATGTTTTAATTATTCAATCTTGGACACCTAATCCTCTAAGGGTTAAGTGTGGGAGCTGAATAGTCAAAGGGAGTCCAAGAGACATTGGAATATGAATCCAACAGTCACACAAATGTATTATAAATGCACATCTTGTGAATAATAAAGCATCTCATGTTTATCCTATTTTGTTGCCTTCTCCATGTGTGTTTAACATGGTATCAGAGCTACATGTGTATTCTTGCCCTGCTGAAGTCCGAGCCACTAGTTTTGTGGCTTCAAATGCCGGTCAGATATGCATTTCTTCCCATATGAGCTTTTCTCTCAAAATGTTCTAACCTTTTCCTATTTTTATTATTCCAATTTATCCGATGTCGTTTATTTGACTTTGGAAGGCCTAGAATCTCCTCAACGTTGTGTGTGGGAAATCACCAAAACCGTTTTTGTTATGCATTGTACCCAACTAGAGAAATTTGTGTAACGTGTGATTCCTTAATGTTCTAGCTAGACATGCATACTCACATCTCTGTGCAAATAATTATGTATGTCAACCGTTGAGTTTCCCTCTCCCATTGGCGATTGCCTTCCACTTTCAAAAAAAAAATCGATGTTGAGCTCTTCATAGCCTTCATGTGAAAATCTAGGCTTTGAAGGCAGTCGATATCAATGCCACCATAGCCATTTTCTGTTAGAGATGTGGTCTTGAGCACTGTTGCTTACAATCAAGGTGTTGTATCTAATTTCCTTCAGGAGTCTTATAGTAGTTCACAATGGCGTATTCTCTTCTGATACCTGTGCGAGGAGGCTTCTCAGAGGTTGCATAAAAGGAGAGATCAAGGATGTGCTGTCACTAATGATTTCATTGTTAGGTGTCTGGAGAAGGTGTGTACCATAAAAGATGTGTCTTCTAGGAAAACATTCATGGGAAAAGTGACTTTCAATATTTGGAATGGATATAGCAGAAGTAAATGTGAATTAGTCACGTTTTTCCAAAACGCCTCCACCTTTGAAAATCAAGGAGCACAAAGTCTGGATTCACCCGATATCTTATGAAGTTGAGATATTTTGTGAGGTGCTCACTTGGAGTTTAGATTCGATATACTCAATTATATTATATTGTGGTTTTTTAGTTGATTATATATATGTGTGACTTGGTATATTCTCTGTGTGTTTGTTTGAGGATTGTACATCTGTTCTACTACCCGAAATATGTGTTGTTTGCTATCAAAGTTGTTGTTGGTTCTCAGAGATGGTCATTTTTGTGTCTAGTTCGAATATATCCAATGTGTTTCTGTTTCTGGTTGATTGCATATGTTGAAGGTGTGAACTTTGTGCATTAATCCTTGAGGACCATACATCAACATTTGTTGGTCAACTTAATCGATGGTGATACGAAGAACAGATGGAGAACCTTGTGGATTGTGACCCTAGTCAGAATTGTATTTGAAAGAGTTGTTATGGTTTCAATATTGCAAGTTTGAATCTAGTCCAAGGCTGGTGCGAGGTAAAAATCATAGCTTGAGTGTTATGTAAGTTGTAAAGGACGAGCCTCTTCCATTTTTATAATTCTATTTCCAGTGAATAGGAAATCAATAGTAGTAATGAGGGGAAGATTTTCACAACCATCACTGGTGGCACAAATGTTATGATGATATGTGAATTTATCATGAACCATGCTGAAGTTGTACACGGAAAGGAACCACATGTACAAATATTTATTGGAGCAAAGATAGCGTACCTCATATTATTTATAATATTTTGTATCGATATAAAACATGAATTCTTAATATCCAGAGTTTGAGTTCACTTTGATTTCCAATTTACAATTTTTGTGATCTGACAAAGAGGAAGTGCATTTCCAAGACCAACATAAAGAGAAGCAAGATCGTCCACAATATTGCATTTTCCTACATAAACATGCATAATGTGACCACTGCATGTCGATGCTCGATACGAACCTTTGAATCAATTGCAGGATTCTCAACTTTAGTCGATGGTGGAGGGCACATTGAAGGTGTTTTTAAAGGCGTTGATTCACAGTTGAGAGAATTTATTCATTTGTGGGAGCAACACTTGTAAGATTTATCTATTTGTCAATGAAAATGAACAGAATTAATACAACATTATATGTACTGAATACTCTCATACTTATTCCTTCTGATGTCACAGTCAAAATTAGCAAAAGAACTCTTGAAAATATTCAAATTTGTCTACAAAATGCACAAAAAAAGATTATTTTTATGCAACTTGAATCATAGTTCCAGCGAGACGAGCTTCAACAAAAGAGTTGTCATTCTAAATTGTTTTATGTTCAGAACAATCCTTTGTTCAAGATTGAGACAAAATCCCATCAACAACAACAATATGAAGTTGTGGTCGATTCAATGCCTAGTTCCAGAGCAGATTTGCATAAAGTTACAGATGTAGAAGTTCAATATGCACTTCCAAAGCTAATTATCAGACCTTGGGAAGATATCGTCAATAACAAAAATAGAACCAATTTTGGATATGTCAAGGATGTGTCCTTTCATATTCCAGACTATTCCAAGCCCATTCAATTTCAAAGTGTTGAGTTTCTTCATGACAATTCACCTTCAGCTGTTCCAGATTCTGGTCCTCTTCCACAACAACCACAACAGATTGTTAAATGCCAACATTGTGACAGAGTTTCCCATATGAAAGATCATTGTTTTGATGTTCATCCATGTGAGCATTGTTATAAAACCACTCATTCTTCAAATATATGCTTAAAAAACAAGCCTTCTGCAAGAACAAATATTCACCTTGGATGGATCGCTTCTTGGAAATCTGCTTCAACAACCAATAAGATATTTCAGTGGTATACCAGAATTTGTTCTAAAGTATTGAAAAGTCTTGTAGTTGAGTTTTCTCCATTATCTCACGCTGTGTTTGACAGGGGGGGAAGTGATGGTCATCTACAAGCTTCAAATCCACATCAAGCAAGCCTGAGCCACAACCTGAACCTGCTTCCTAATTCAAAGTTCTAGCCAAAGATAGAGAAGTTCAAGTGATCCTGAGCCACAACCTGAACCTGTTGCCTAATTCAGAGTTGTAGCCATAGATATAGAAGTTCAAGCGAGCCTGAACCACAAACTACCATACCAGATTCAGAGTTGTAGCCAGAGACAAAGATGCCCTTGAGAATGCCTTTGGTTGGTGATCAGCCTTAAACCATCTATGCGGGATTGAAACCTCCCTTTTTAGGTTGAGCTTCTCCCTCTTCAAAGAATTGGAGACACTTCCTCTAGCATAAGATTTCAACATATTGCCAGTTCCAGGAATTGCATTAAACATTTCAGAGTTGGTGGTCATCCTTAAACCACCGCAGGTTGTAGACCTTCCTTTTCCAGATTGAACGGCTCCCTCTCCAAAGCATTAGGACACTTCCTCTAGCAGAAAATTTCAGCTTATTGCCAGATTTGGAAGAGTTTCAGGAATTGCACTAAGCATTCCAATGTTGGTGGTCATCCTTAAACCACTTCCTTATACCAACATTTTAGATAGTACATTCAGCGCAGTGTTACCATACGTTTTTGCACATTTTTATATTACAACTCTCTTCTTCAATTAAGGGAAAGAATGTTGAACACCTAATCCACTAAGAATTAAGACGTGGGAGTTGAATAGTCAAAAGAAATACAATAAACGTTGGAATATGAATCCAAGAGTTACACCGATGTATTATAAATATACATCTAGTAAATAATAAATCATCTTACCTTTATCCTATAACATATATGCCTTACCAATTACAATTATGCCCGTTTATCTCACACAAGAAGTTCGTTTTTCAAACATGACAGTCTTATCGGTCTGATTGCTAAATCTAACCACCTCAAAATCGAGACACTTAAATTAAAAGCGCATTGATAAATAACCATGATACCAAAGGGTCTCCACTTTTTTATTCTTCAGAGGCGGCATTTTTATGTAATTCTTCAGAGGAGACATTTTTATGCCGATGGTAGATTTTGGAAATATTTGATATCATTTTTAAAAATTTTTGTTTATTATTTTCCATGCGAAGAAACCAGACATTTTTATGTTCATTGCGGATTTCAGAAATATTTGAGAATTTAAAGCGAAAATTTAATAATGAAGAAAAATAAATTTGATAATAAAAATAAATGAATTGTTTGACCTTATTTTGATAATTAAATTCCAAAATATTTCAAAAATCTTCCATTGACCACCCTCCAACCACACAATCTCTGTGTTTTACACCGTTACAGATCACTTGTGCAGTTCAATATTATCCTCTTCTTTCTTCCCCGCTGACAAGCTATGGAAAATACGCCATGTATTTACAATATCCAAAGGATAAACAATGCATTTAGTCATCGGCTTCGAAACTGCAAGGACCAAATGAATACATGGAAGCCGACTGAGTTTATAGGAAGCCGAATACTGTGTAAAAAGAACCGTCGTTTGGCCAGTACAGGCCTTTCAGAGGCCTGAGTGTAGATTCCCCAAATCGGAGCCCCGAGCTCCATATTGGCCTCTCATTCTCAGAATCTACCATGAATAATTTTAGTTTATTTTCTGAAGGATACTTGTGTTTCAATATAAGTACATATTGAAATAATTCTTAAAATAGTTAGTACTTAATGATATAATTGTTTTGAATTTAAATAATTCTTAAAATAGTTAGTACTTAATGATATAATTGTTTTGAATTTAAGATCTCTAATATTATAAGTGTTAAAATAATTATCATTTAACTAATTTGGATTTAAATATAGAGAATTATAAATCTTCTTTATATCATTAAAATATTTTAAATTTTAATCACAAGAAGGGTTTTAGTTTTAATTAGTTTGTATATAGTTTAAAGTATTTTTTATATATCTAAGTTTGGTTTTCAAATGATTATCACAATCATCTCATAGTTCTCTCTCAGAATCTTAGAATTAACAAAAGGAAAGACATAACGAAAGTGTCAGAATTCTTATTCTTTTGTAATCAGGTAGCATTTATAATAAGATTTTACTAATAGTAACATAAATAAAGTCACAACTTATTCATTGAGGTTGTGTCATGAAGATATTCTAGGTTGAAAGTCGAGTTTTTTTAATGTTATTTTCTCTCCTTTTAGATTAAGCGTCAATCCAACTTTGCCTAGCTTGTTTGTTTCTAAATTCTTGTCCCTGTAGAGATGGTCAAAAGATATGTATGCAAGTTCTTTGGAACAATCTCCAAATTTTGAATATCTTGGAATAGAGGAATGAAGGTAGATAGGTAAGAAATTTTTTCCCTGTAGAGATGGTCAAAACAATCTCCAAATTTTGAATATCTTGGAATAGAGGAATGAAGGTAGATATGCGAGAATTTTTTTTGGAAAAATCTTGGAATAGAGGAATCAAGGTGAAGTTATAGATGTTGAAGGCTACATTCATTTATTGAATCACTAATAGTGAATCACCATAGAATTGTAATTGATATATGCCCTTTTGCGAGGCTAGGTGTAGGGAAAATTTAAAGACCATGAGCTCATATAAATTGTTAGTCTCATTTCCAATTCCAACTGAAAATGAGATGAAGTGATCACTATATAATAGAATGATGCCCTCGGCTCCTCATGCGAGAGGGTCTCCTTCAAAATCCCCATCAAAAGGGCCCACGGCATGTATCTTTTGATTTGTTCTATTTGCGACTTGACAAAATGGGATGTTTTAGAGAGTCGAGGAAAGGAAAAAAAGATGTTTGTCTTTTGGAGAGAATGTTTATGAGGAATAGGGCTCTTGTGTTCAAGGAGTGACTCATCCATGGCTATCTAGACCCCCCAAGAAATTGATAAGGGAAGAGATTTGAAATTAAAAGCTAAAGGATTGGAGAGCTAATTTTCTAGAGCTTGGGATCTAGACCAAGGACATCTAGTAGATTGGGATGGCCTCAAGTACTACCTTAACTAAGATCAAACTTCCTCCTCTGTGGATCCATTTTTTGCACCATGGATTGACTTTGTTTATGAGCTTTCTTATCATCCATAACTAGTCAACATTATTATAATGGTTGAAATTTAGAGAAAAGCACAAGTATTTGAACCCAACTTCAAATTCTCATACTTAAAAGGGGAGGAGCTAGGACAACTTGTTATTTTTCAAATTGGAGAGACTCTATGTGATGAGCGAGGATCTTTCTCTATTTATGTTCATGCATGTTGATTAACAAAAAAGGTTCATAAGTTCATCTAAATAATATGTTGATTCCTTTGTTCTTTCACGTAAAAGGTGGGAAATTTTGATGTTTTCATCTCCAATTTACAACCAAATGTGTCAACTCTTTATTTACTTTTCCTTTTCTTTATCAAGCAATATTTTTCTATCAGTTTTTTCTTTCCATAAGGTTATTGATTTTAGATTTCTAATATTTTGTTACTAATCCTTATCTCTCACATTGAAAATAGTGATCCAACTTCGAATCAATATTTTCCAATAATATTTCCTCCTTTCATTACTTGTCGATCCAAACTTAAACAAGGATGCAACAACTTACATATATAATCATAAACACAAAGATGCAGCAAAAAAAGAAAAAAAAAGAAAAAAGAAAAAAGAAAAAAAAATAAAAAAAAACCAACCTTCATTTCATTAATAGAAAAATACTGAACTGTGCTTATAAACAGAATGGGAATAAGATATCTCGGACGATGGTAGCTTATCTCTAAGAAGAGATGTGGCAACTACGTGCCTCTATACTGTGTTACAATGAGGCTCAAGGGCCTATTTATTATTTGAAAACAAGAGACAACTCTAAAAACCCAAAACCCTAACCCTAAGAGATGTAACAGCAAGAGTTTGTGGGTTATGTTGGGGTTAGTTGGGTAGCCAACTTCCTAGGGTCGTAACTTGGTCATATTATCTTCGTTTAACATGTACGCTACCTTGTTGGAAAGGTCTCCCTGAGTAATATAGGTTTCATTGCATGCTCCTACCTATGGCTATGGGAATGTCGTGGATCCCCAAAAAATGTTGTTTAAGGGGTCAAAACTGCTCAGGAAGTTCAAGACCTGAAAAACTGCTAAAAATAGTAAATGCTGAAATAAACAAGGAAACAAATGAAATTGACTGGGGGGTCTAGGTGGAATAGATGGGTAGCCATCAATATCCACCTGGATCATTTCTCCCCCCTAGGAAGCAATGGTCTCCATTGCGTGCAGAGCCTCCATGAGATGAGGAAATTTGTGTTGAACCTGGTCCCTAGTGAACCACTTGCCCTCGTGAAGGAGTTGACCTACTTTGACAATTTGATATAGTTGTATCCTCAATTGGTGAGTGTTTTTGATCTGTGTGTCCATGATCTGATCAGTTGTAGCCTATTGAGCTGTGGAGAGCTCTGATGTAGCATTGTTGGACATAGGGGAGACTTTCATCCCACATGTGTGGATGCTTCGAGTTGTACATGCACAAAATGTGTACGATCATCCTGTTGAAAACCTAAGTTTGGCCATTAGTTTGGGGATGGAATGTCGTGGACTTAGTAAGTTTGTATCCAACATCGACCAGAGACTTGACCAAAATGCAGTTAGGAATCTGCTATCCTCATTTGAGACAATGGACTGTGGGATCCCAAAGTGTATCCATACTCGCTCAAAGAAGAGCTTAGTACTGGCCTCTACTATGATAATCTTCTTGCAGGCCGCCATGGTGGACATCTTAGAGAATTTGTCGACGACCACGAAAATGCAAATGTTGTCGTGCTTAGTAGAAGGAAGACCCAACATGTAAGCCATCGAGATAGATTCCCAAGGTCAACGAGGAGAAGATAGAGGAGTATACAAGGCTTGATTCTTGATGGTTGATTTGGAAATGGCGCAGGCAGTGCAGGATGTAATGTACTTCCCAAAATCCTAACGAATTTTTGGCCAATAGAAATACTTCTGCAATACTGCCACTATTTTCTCTACTCTAAAATGTCCAGGGACCTGACTGTAGTGCGCCTCCAAAATCATCTTGGCACGCTCATTTGAAGGAACATAGATGTGTCCCAGGTGGCATAACAGTGCATCATGAAGGTGAAAATTTGGAACTTGCTTCCCTTCCAGGAGTGTGTGGTATATGCTGCTGAATTCTAGATCGCTCTTGTAAAGATGCAGTCACCCCAATGTCTCGTGCCCACAGGAGTCAAGCATAATGATCAACACCATGACAGGCGGTCGGCTGAGGCAGTCATCAACATTATTGGTGCTGCCTTTCTTATACTTAATGTTCCAATGGAATTGTTGCAAATAAGTAGACCATTTTTGATGGCGATCATTCTGCAAATTTTCGTGTGTCTGTATGAAATGTAGAGTTCAGTGGTCTGTGTGGATGACCATTTCCTTCCCTAGAATGTAATGCTTCCATTAATGGCAGGCCTGCACAATGTAATAAATTTCTTTTTCATAAGTAGGGTACTTTCAGACTGTGTCTGAAAGTGTCTCACTATGGTAAGCCACTGGATGCCCATGCTGAGTAAGAACCACACTAGGGAAAATTTTAAGGATGGAAAATTATCTTGAAGTTTAAAAACATTGACAAATCTCACTAGTCCCTAACATGCAAACTATAAAATTTTAATTGATGTATTTGTAAAATTATTCAAACTTATAATTATTTTATGTATACTCTTTATATAATGTTAATGATTTTTAAGGTAAAATAATTTTATATTGTAAAATTTGGGCGAATCATTTTTTATAAAAAATGGAAATTGGCGAATCTTTTTTTTGGAAAAATCATGGAAAATTAGCCCACTTGCAAATATTAGCCCCTAAAAATTTCCATGAACCACACCAATAACATAGTCAGAGGCATCTGTCTCAATCTCAAATGGTTGTTGTAGGTTTGGTAATGTGAGTACTGGTGTAGAAGAGGGGTTATTTTTCAACTCGGAGACCACTTGTTGTTGGGTTTCTGATCAATTTTTTTTTCTTTCACTCCACCCTTGGTGACTTGACTTAAAGACCAAGTGATATGAGAGAAACCTAACATGAACTTATGGTAGAAATTGGCAAGACCCAAAAATCTGTGGAGCTCTGTTAAAGTCGTTGGGGTTGGCCAATCCCAAATGACTTTTATCTTGGGTGGGTCCACATGTACACCCTGCTCATCAATGATCTATCTACCCCAAATATTGAACCTGGGTCAAGCCAAATGTGTGTTTCTCCAAGTTAGCATACATCTTGTGGTTGTGCAGGGTTTGAAGGACCTATCCAATATGGTGGAGGTGCTCTTCCCAACTCTGGATGAAGATCAAGATGTCATCTAAATACACCACCATGAATGCATTGGTGAAGGGTCGCAAGATGTATTCCATCAGTCTAATGAAGGTTGCTAGAGCATTCACCAATTCGAATGGCATTACCAACCATTCGAAAAGGCCTTCCTTGTATTTGAAGGTAGCCTTCCACACATTGGAGGGTTCAATAGGCACCTGGTGATAACTTCACTTCAAGTCAATCTTGCTGAAATACTTTCCACCCTTGAGCTAGTCTATAAGGTCATCAATCCATGAGATTGGTTACCTATTCCGGAGAGTGATCTTGTTCAACAACCGGTAGTCAATACAGAGCCTCTATGTCCCATCCTTCTTTTGTACCAATACAATCGGGCTCCCACAAGGTGATGAGCCTGGCTTGATGTGCCCTTTCTATAATAGTACCTGAATCTGCCTCTTGAGCTCATTGTTCTCCAGAATAGAGTGTCAATATATCATTCCATTGGGAAGTGGACCGCCCGGGGTTAGATTGATGGAGTTCTTGACCTAACAGTGTAGAGGTACCCTTGTGGGTGAGGTGAAAATATCTCTATACTCCTCCATGACCTTGTCCATCTACTACTGCTATGTAGAGGAGCCCTGCATGGAAGCCCTGGCCACAACCTTCTTCTTTCCCTAGGGGTGAATCATAAGGAAACAAAATTTCTTGGTTTGGGAAATTATCTTACTGCATTTGTTTGCAGTGATCAAAGAGATAACAGTAGGAAGGGCTCCCTCCGGTATCCTGTACAACTTATTAGCCAAAGTAATAATCATAGAGCAAGGTCTCGACTCATATACAACATGTCACTTCCACAAGTATGGTCGTCCTAACAATAAATCACAAATTTCAAGAGGAGAAACACCACACAAAACCTCATTCGTGAAGGCCTTGATGCTATAGGGAAGGCGAAGCTGCTGGATGACACAAAGATCTTGTCCTTTGTGAAGCCACCCGATGGTGTATGACTGTGGATGTGCTATAGTATTTAGGCCTAGATGCTTCACGAACTCCATATAAATGAGGTTCTTTTAGCTCCCGCTGTTGAAAATAAACTTTAGCGGAGAACCCTTCACCTACATCTATTAGTGGAAGAGGCATTCCCCCTCCTCTGGATCTTCAGGTTTAATCTTCTGGATCTTGGTGGCACCCACAATGGCACTAGGCTCTGCATCAATGATCTTCTTCCCTTTGTTAGTTCCCTTATCAGGTTCTGATTCAAAGTCGGAACCTACATATGATTTGGAAGCCTTCAGCTCGGTCGTCAATGATTGCTTGGCCTGACACTCACTTGTATTGTGAGTGGAGCTCTTATGGAACTCACACCATTTTCCCGTGTCCTTCTTCATCTTCGGGGTGTTGTTCTTTGATTGTGGCTTCAACAAGATGCCTTGGGTAGTGCCACCTTGGCTTAGTCCTTTGTTTTGTGGTTTAGGGGCACCTTTTCCTTGCTTTGGATTCACAGATCCAAAGTCCCGCTTCTTTTGTTCAACTTATGCTCAATCTAGACAATGTACCGATATGCCATGCTGAGTGAGGAAATGTTGAGGAAATCCATCTTGTCCTTGATGTACTTGTGTAGATAGCCACGATACTTGAGCACCAAATTCCTCTCAAAATCCTTGATACCCAGCTTCGTGTGAAGGGTATGGAAAGTATTTTTGAACTCTGGCACATCTTGGTCCCTTCTCTGTCATAGCGTGGTCCACTGGATGTATTTGTGTTCATAGCTCCTGATAGGGTAATATTGTTCCGTGATGGCATCTCATAAATAATTTCAAGTGGGTACGATTGAAAACAATGAGGGTTCACTCTCGTCCTTTTGTTTACAGTAGGTTTCCCACCAATCCTTGACATGTGGGGCAGCTTTAAGAAGTGAAAAAATATTATTTTCCTGATTGGAAAAGTCATGAACTGAAAAATATCCTTCCAATAGTTTTAATCATTTATCTGCGATATTTGCATATATCGAAGTTAACTTGTACCTTAAAAGGAGTGGCACCTCCAGAGTGGTTGCCAGATGAAGATGCATCACTTGTGGGTAGCTGTCGAAAGATCTGAGCAAAGTTATCCATCGTCGTGTCCATCTATCGATTGAGGGTTTCCTTGAACAACATTTTGAAAGGATCTCCAGCCCCCTCGTCAGGTTTTGTGAGGCTGATCTTGCAATGGTTCAACTAAATCAAGCCCTAACTCCATATACCCTGACCTCATTAGGGACATGCAAAGAAAAATAGAGAAAGAGAAGAACACTATGATACCACTGATCTAAACTTAAACATGAAGAAAAAAATTATAGATATAATCATAAACACAAAGATGCAACATAAAAACACTTCATTTCATTAATAGAAAAATACTGAACTATGCTTACAAACAGAATGGAAATAAGATAGCTCGGGCGATGGTAGCTTATCTTTAAGAGGAGATGTGGTGGCTACATGACTTTGAACTGTGTTACAATGAGGCTCAAGAGCCTACTTATTATTGGAAAACATGAGAAAACCCTAAACAACCAAACCCTAAGCCCATGAGATGCAAGACCAAGAGTTTGTGGGCCTCGTTGGGGTTAGTTGGTCAACCAACTTCCCGGGTTGTAACATGGTCATATTATCTTCATTTGGCGTGTACGATACCTTGTTGGAAAGGTCTCTCTGAGTACTACAGGTTTCATTGTAGGCCCATGCTAATGGCTATGGGCCTACCTCGGACCCCAAAAAAACGTCGTTTAGGGGGTCAAAACTCCTCTAGATGTTCAGGACCAGAAAAATTGCTAAAAATAGTAAATGCTGAAATGAACAAGGAAACATATGAAATTGACTCAGGGGTCTAGGTGGAATAGGCAGGTGACCACCAATATCCATCTAGATGACTTGCTTTGCACATTTGAGGTTAAGGTAGAGTAGAATATGGGGGGATTACAGGAGAGAAGGGTTGAAAGGTTTCGAAACTTATCGTATACATGGAAAAAAGGAGTTGAGTTTCAACAAAGATGGGTTTAGCTTGAAGGGGATACAAGGATTTTTTGTTATGCTTCTTAACCTGCAAAGCAATACCGAACAGAGAATATGCGAGAAAAATACCCAGAACATAGAATATGCGAAGAAAATATACCCAGAACACAGAATAGCAATGATTTTATTACTCAGAGAGAAATGTTCACAGGCCTCTTCAAGGGGGCAACCTCCAATAGAGCAAAGCTCGATTACAAAACAAGACACGATGCTCCTCGCAGGGAGTCTCTATCCTTATATATGACTCATACATGCAATACCACGGGTCAATACCGTGGGTTTTATTAATACCATCTATCTAATACTACCGCCCATTTACCCATTTGTAACTAACTGTGGTCCCTTCATTAATTGCGGGTTAACCACTTACAAATTTTAATATGGGCTTTATTGACTCTTGACTATGACGTGATCCCATGACATGAATAAGGGGGTTAGGGTGGGACCCTAACATGCCCTCCCCCTTAAGACTAGCCTTGTCCTCAAGGCTGAAGCTGCAGAAACTGCTGAAGAATAGTGGTTGGTTCCCAAGTTGCATCTTCCAGAGAGGTGTCTTTCCATTTGACAAGGACTTCCTTAATCATGCGGCCGCGCAGTTGCTTGACTCGTGTGTTTAGGACCTGTTCTGGTTGAAGCCAGATGGACCCTTCTTCGTCCAATTCAGGTAGACTGGTCTGAACTCGGCAATTGTTCCCAATCACTTTCTTGAGGCACGAGACATGGAAAACTGGATGGATTTTTGCAGTAGGTGGCAAAGCCAACTTGTAAGCCACTTCTCCAATGCGCTGAAGTACTTGATATGGTCCATAGAATTTGGGAGAGAGCTTTTGACAACCCTTGTCTTTGAGTGATGTTTGCTTATAGGGTTGCAGCCTCAAAAAGACCTGATCCCCTTCTTGAAATTGGCGCTCTGAGCGATGTTGGTCAGCCTGTTGCTTCATACGGTTCTGAGCTTGATGAAGATTCTCGCGCAGGTGGGCGAGCATGGTTGCGCGGTGTTGTAGGAGTTGATCCACGGCTTGTACTTTGGAGCACCCCGTGAGATAAGAAGTAGGGGAAGGCGGAAGTTGACCATAGACTGCTTCATAGGGAGTCATTTTGGTGGTGGCATGATAGTTGGTGTTATACCACCATTCCGCCAGAGGTAACCACTGTACCCAAAGGTGTTGCTTTTCTGAAGTGAAACAACTAAGGTAGGTTTCTAGACATTTGTTGACTGCTTCGGTTTGACCATCTGTTTGCGGATGATATGAAGTACTGAGTTTGAGTTGAGTGCCTTGTATTCTGAAGAGTTCCTGCCAAAAATTACTGGTGAAGATTGGGTCATGGTCGGACACAATAGAAGTGGGCATGCCATGCAATTTGAAGATCTGATCCATGAAAGTTTGGGCAACCAACTTTGGTGTAAATGGTTGGGGTAGGGCGCAGAAATGAGCATACTTTGACAGTCGGTCCACAACCACCATGATGACTGACTTGTTCCAGACTTTGGAAGACCTGTAATGAAATCCATGGAGACCTCCGTCCAAATTGACGTCGGAATGGGAAATGGTTTAATGTGCCTGGTGTGTTGACTGTTTCCCCTTTGTGGCGTTGACAGATGTCACATTCTGCTATGAAAGTAAGGATGTCCTGTTTCATACCGGTCCAAAAGAATGATCTTCTGGTGTGCGCATACGTCTTCCAAAAGCCCGAATGTCCTGCAATGGGCGATGAGTGCACTTCTGCCAAAATGCTACTTTTGAGGGTGGATGTTGGTGAGATTACGACTCTGTCCTTGTAGCGAAGAATATCATTCTGCCACGAGTAGCCCTTGCTGGAATTAGGATCCTCCTGCAATTGAGAAATAAGTTGGGAGAGCCCTGGATGTGAAAACCATTCCCTGCGAGCCTCTTCAATCCAGTCTAGAATTGGGAGGGAAATTGCGAGCAGTGTACTTTCCTCCTCAAATTGGCGCGACAATGCATCTGCTACCCGGTTGTCTTTCCCTTTCTTGTAAATGATCTCATAATCATATCCCAGCATTTTGGCGAGCCACTTATTTTGTTGTGGGGAATATAGGCGCTGCTCCAGAAAATATTTAAGACTGTGATGATCTGTGCGGATTTGGAAACGTCGACCCAACAAGTAAGGTCGCCAGGTCTCTACTGCATGTAAGATGGCCATCATTTCCTTCTCGTAGG
>APFE031295972.1:0-39046 GCA_000404065.3 Pinus taeda
TAATGAATAAAGATGGAGAAGCGGTCATTTCTCTGTCAGAACAATCAAATCTAGCAAGGAACAATATTATGAGTTTAGGAATATTTATGTTTCAATTATGGTTTTTTCCAAGGGATCATCAACACATAAATTCATACTCTTCCATGAGGACATGGAAGATGGTCTACATGGGGGGATGTGAGGCCCCATAATTGATTTATATAATGCATATTATTGCCCATATGATGCCTCACTTATTCTCTTCGTTTACTAGTTTATGAACCTTTACCTTGCACTTATTCATTATTTTCATGAAATAGTGAAGATTTACATTTGTTTTGTATTTTATACCTTCATTATATGCATTTCTTAGTATTGATGTTCATTAAATGTTGCTAACGGAGGTCTGGCACTCCATAGAGGTCTTGCACCAAAATGGAAGTATATGGGGACAATTCGATCATCTGAGCATTCCACAGAGGAAAATTAGAGATGAGATATATTTAGAACTATTTTGGATCCTTTTTGACAGTTAGAGGTGCACTTATCTTTCATTAACCCGTTTTTGCACTAAAGAGAAACCAATTTGGGGATTCGACATCTTGGTACACTTTCAAAGAAATAGGAGAAAGGTTTCTATTAAAAATGATGTTTGAGCTCCTCCAGAGGAGTTTAAATCAACCCATGTTACACGTGTGGGTTTCTATAATAAAATCGATAAATCTACTCAAAATTCATGGAGTTTTCAAACTTCTTAATTTGACCTTGATTTATGTGTGGATGGAGGCAAATCTAAAAAATATAAGCATATGGGTTTTTTACTAATGTACAAAATGATCTAAAACCGAAAATGTTTCAAAAAATTCCCTATGGTTAAGAACATATATGAGGTTCTTTGAGCCAGTTTTATAAAAAAGGGACCGTTTTTCCAGAATTCTAGGATCTTACCAATATATGCATTAAAAGATAGAAATTGCGTTTCGGATTAGGGTCTCCTTTATTAGATATTGGTTGTAATAGACATTCTTTGGATGGGGAAACTGGTATGATCCCCTCACATTTAGTTTGTTGTTGGTTTGCCTTGTTCAAAGCCTATCATGTAATTGTCAATTATATAAAACCCAAATCATGGCTTTGTAGAGGAGGAAAGCAAGCCATTCTTTGTACTCTCGTGTTGTTATGCCGAGTGTTGGGCATATCCCCCTTCCTCAAATAAATTTGGAACTGTACTATGGAGGTCTAAATGTATAAGGGCTGAGATTTCCATTAATAACAAGCAACAATGCCAAGTTCATGCATCTATTTTTCTTATTTCATGTAACGTTAATCTTGCACTCATAAACTAAGTGTTTTCCTTAAAGGGAAACGAGTTGGTTGGCTAGGGACCATCCAACTCAGCTCATTCACCCATTTCTATTGTATTGTGTGTTAAGTACATGAAGTGATTGGTGTGGAGGTTTCTTATGAATGATATGTTCGAGTGATTGAATGATATATTGTGTATTTCTTTTCCTTTGCACCAGTGTTCTCAAATCTAAAGTTGTGTGTGCTGCAGTGTGTTTCTTTCTTTTACATTGAAAGCATTTCTTTATATTCATTTTTTTAATCACAACAAGCATTGTGGTCTGGGAAGTTTTTCTGTAAATCGTCTTTCAGTTAAGGATAAGGGTTTGCAAGATTTCATCTATTTGGACATTGGTTGATGATTAACATAGATCTCGTTTAAAATTCATTTATTTGGAGTAAGAATGGAATAACTCCTCGTTCTGATAAATGCATATTGTAACTTTGTAAGAACATTTATTTCTTTGTGGAAATTGTTAGATCTAAATCGTGTTCTTGGTCTTGTTAATCATTTGTTTATTTAAAGTCTTTCAGTATATGAACCAAATATCACTTTCATTCAGATCGAAGATCACAAGTTGAACCTTTAGGTCTGAATCAATTTCGTTTGCAAACACAGTAGTTTACTTGAGACACAATGTTAAATAGTTCAGAGGGGGACATAACTAGAATATATTTGTAAGGTGATTTATTTATTCAAGCACAGGAGTTTAATATTGATATTGAGGTTTGATAAAATTTCCATTTGATTTCGCAATTTACATTTTGAAGAATCATATGATGGTTTGGGAATTTTTATCTTGAATTGAATTAAAGCTTCATTTTCACACCTTCTGATTTTAGAATTGATATAATTGTATTTTTGTTGGTTAAGGAATAGAATATTGTCGAGTGTAGAAACAGATTCATTCCAACATAGGAACAAAGTTGTTCCAATACAACAAAAAAGTCATTATAGTTTAGGAACATAATCATTGTAGTATAGGAACAAAGTTGTTCCAGTAAAGGAACAAAGTTGTTCTAGTGCAGGAACATAATCTTTTGTAGTATAGAAAATGAATCGTAATCTTAGTTTTCTTGATAAATTAATGAGTAAATTAGCTAACACCCAAATTGATCAATCTGCTTTTCTTTTAGATTTTTCATACTTAGTATAGAAATTGAGTTGGGACTTTATGCATTATTTTAAATAATTTGGAATATTGTTAGTGCATAGTCTAGAGTAAGGAGTGATTTTGTTAATAAATAAGGATTGTCTACAATTGTTGATAGATTTCAAGATTGATGTTCATGTTTTCTTAAGTAGCCTTTGAGTGCAGGATTAGAATTAATTGTTGTTTATGGGAATCTATAAAGGGATTTATGTGCAAGTTAGGCTAGAATTTGATTTGCAGATTGCTAGGGGCTCTCTTTGGCATTTCCAGTATTTCACCTCCAAGTTTATGAACTCCCAGATTGACAATGAAATGTTAGGTTGTTTATTACACCCAACAACTACAAATTCAAGGTAGGCATACTTCCCATTCTCTAACATATTTAAGGAAAAATCTATTGTTTGTGTCTTTTTTTGTTTTATACCAATCCACCAGGTCTAGGGAATTCACCTTTGTCTACAATCGTAAACTTCACATAACATCTATAGTGTACCCAATGGAAAAATACAAGTCATACTTGAAGAAGAAGAAGATCATATAGTAGTACCTACAAAAGAGGCACAAGAGCATGTTGACGAACTTCGACCCACCAGCATGTGAAGGGATCTCTCTGGTAAGAAGTCCCAAGTAGACCTCAGACTGTTTGGAGTAGGAGTCCCAGCAGTGGGTAGTAAATCTATGCCTTGACTATGATATCACACAGAGGTAAGAAAGATATATTTGTCGGAAGAAAGTGTGTGACCATGCAGCGAGTCAAGACAAATGCATGGGGTAGTTCTAATAGATGAAGTGGGAAAAGTGTATCCATGTGAAGCCTATAATAGTACTCAGTCTAAAAGGAACACACAAGTTGAATGACATCACAAGATGGAAAGAAGAGTAGTTGACAATCCAAAGTGATGTGTTAAACCAACAACATGACCTCAACTAGATTCATACAATCACATACAAAATAGTTCACACACAAAGGCATAGGTTAAACAATATACATTGCTAAATTAACCAGAATAATAGAAATACAATAAAAACATATGCATCAAGACGTGTTGGCTCTTTTATATTAAATAAAGTGAAAGTTACATCCATACAAACAACCATGACAGCCACTAGCCACAATAGTGGAGCGTTACATTCAGCACCACGTGCTCCTCCAAATAGATGTATTCACTCTGCACTATGGAGAAGCCAAGGCTCATCACAATACTCTCCAATCCCTTCTCTAAGAAATGGCTAGCAAAAGATTGGCTCCCAAAATCTTGTTTTGTGAGTTATGAGTTTTTGTTTATAAAAAAGGGTGGGTTGACCCTTGACAATCCCCTTTGTGACTCTTGGACTACCCTCATGACTCTTCAACTTCATTACATATAACTCCTTACATTACATATGATTGTTTGCATTCCACTAATGACACTTGGAATTCCATTTTACATCATGTTAGCAATGATAATACATTTTCCACATATACCCATGTCAGACAAAAATGTGATTGAGTCAGCCAGATAAGACAACACTAAGACTCATATGGTTGTAGAAATACAAGCTCATCAACATCCTATTTGTGTTCCTCGGTGACGAAATGATGCCTAGCTTGGTAGTGTGCAATCGTTTCCACGTATTGTTTTATGATGTCCTCCTAGAAAAAAAAAAACTTTCCTCCATTGCTTCTAGGTATACTGATTTGGAATCTCTATGCAACTTGTCCTGTAACATGTGCAACTTAGTCCTGAGCAAGGCCGAACCGATGATATACATCCACATGTTATCTATGCTAACTTGCAAATCTACACTTGTGGCCACGAGCATCAACTTATCAAAGTATGCATAGAGCTCCATTCAGACTTGGTTATTCTGTTTGGCTTCGGCGAATGTTCCAATTGACAGGGTGCCATACTTTCTCACCATGACATCCAAACTCCTAAACAACCATTCGTACAAAGCCTTAATATTGGTGATGAGCGATGCAAGTTCCTCATAGTTCCAGATCAAACTCCAGATGCGTGCTTTGTAAATATCTACATGTGGGTTCATCATCTTCTACAATTGAAGTGAGGATCCCTTGTACCTCATTGTCCATGTGTGTACATGATCAACAACAACATGTATATCTGTGATTGTTCGCGCTATCTTGATGCAGTGCAGATGATGACCATGTAGATGGAAAACTTCCTTGTTCACAGGGACGAACTTGTCACATAGTCTCCATATGACTATCTCAAGAGCTGATACTTCAGCAAGTATTTCTTTCTTCATCTCTACCCTAGCGGATCCTATTGATTATTCCTCTCTCTACGTGGTGGCTTGTAATTCCTTATCCATGTCCTCATTTTATCCTATCAAAAACTTCACACTTGAGCTTGTGGCTTAGGCATAAGATTTTGTAGCATCAGCGAAGGTACCTAGATGTCTTCATACATCTGACACAATCACCTATTCTTCGAAGTGCATAGGTGATGCATGTTCATCCAGGGTATGCACTCTACGTGCTTATACAACTTTGTGTTGTGACACGTCAAAGGCTATGTTGTACACATCTATTCCCAGATTATCATTAAGGAGAACAATATCCCCTTGCTCACTTGGGACTTGCTCTACTGTTGGAGCCCATGAAGCCTGTGGGGTGACCTTGGTTGCTTTTGGCATGACATGAATGTCCTGATCCTATTCCGGCCGCTCCATCTCCATGTCCATCTATTCTAATATCAGTTCATTGTACTAAGCATGTTCATGTTCCCACGCTTCTCAATCTATTCGTCATCTGCTACTGGTTCTGAGTCTTCAACCTATATTAGCGCAGTTTGTGCTATCTATGCGCCTTTCACTTCCTCCCATTCATGTTCCTGCTGTTATTCCTTCTCTCTTCTACGTAGCTCATGTTCTTCTTTGAGCTTCTACTCTACTTCCTACAACCTCTTCTCCATCTCTTCCAGTCTTTCCTTATCTATCCTTTTCACTCCTCTCCTCTCGCGTTGTCGCCTCTTTGCTTCTATAACCAAATATGCCCTTTCAACAAGTAGATCTTCCTTAAACATATATCTTTGCTCCACTTCTGCGCTTTCAACAATCTTCATCTTGCCTTTGTCTTGCATCAGTTTACTGCTTGTTTCTTCTATTGTTGCTATTCCTTTTGGTTTTGCTTCCTTGAGTGCTCCTATCCACTCTACTTCCATGCTAACTGGTTCATTGAGCCTAGAGGAATTATATTAATATCTCCATGGGTATTCATTTGTCTAATGACACGCCCCGTGGATGCAAGAATAGTAAATTCTCACACAGTGGTGCCTTCATAAGCCATGTGGATCATACGATATGAAACTCTTGATGCCAAACTTAAACTTCTTGAAGTCCTCATCCCTAACATCCACTTCTTTCAAACTCCAGATTGTGTAAAACCCAAAATTCAAAGGAAGCATAGGTCATGGTGCCTTCTTCTTCCTGTGTAATCTAGTTGATAACCCTATCGAGATGTGGTATGCAACCTCCTACATGACCATATTGTCTGTGGAAAATTTTAGCAACACATGCAGAGATTTCTCTACGTTGTACATCCTGATGAAGGTGCCATCGAGTGAGGCATACTAATCTGCAATGTTCAACAACGCCTCCATTTTCTACTTGGGAAATGCAAGGTGGATCTTATTCAAAGATCATTGTGTAGATAGGATTGATGAAGTGTTCAAATAGTTTAGCCATGACCCTTTTGTAGCTGCACTCTCAGAGCAACTTACAATATATGTTCACAACATTCTCTAAAGGTTTCCATGCACAACCCATGCCAGGAAGTTGTTGATGAGCACAGATTTCATCGTGCAAGTAGCTTGACATGAAGAATATTGCTTGCTGATCCTTGGGGAGACTCAAGGCATTAGATACATGCACTTTTAGCTTGATAGCCAACATGTCGGACCAATTGAAAGTTTTTCCTTCACTTGTTAGCTGATCCAACTTAAAAACCCAACTCTACAGGAAGGTCTCTGTACTCTCTTAGTTATAGAAGAAGCATGGGAACATGACCAAGAATTGGTAATCCTTCCTGAGTGTCTTTTTCTTGTATATCTGGTTGGGTGTTGTCTTGAACTTTGATGGCTTCCTTACCCAATGCTTCAATATGTCTCTTGTATTTGTGCTATTGTTGGGAGTGTAGAATGGTGTATCCATTCTGTTCACCGACTATGGAAAATTATACATCTCTTGATAATATTTCATGCTAAAGGTTGTAAGCTCTACTCCATTGACACTTATTAGTATCATCGTCTCATGATCAACGTGTGAGACAATCCAGTGGATCACATCCACGCATGGGAAGGTGGGATACCTACATGTAACTTTGTAGAATCCTAACTTATGAATATTTACATAGACTTCTTGGTCCTCCAGATTCTCCTCAAGGATGCCTGAGAAAATAGTGTTGATATCTTGCCATGCGATCTTAATGTCCTTCTCAATGAACATGTGTGTTTTTGTGTACACGGGAAAGTTCATAGACACCTACTCAACTACATCTCAAGTATTTCTTTCATTGTGTCATTTGATCCAACTCTCTTGGAGGCCATGATACTTGTAATACTAAGAAGCGGCTCAAAACCTATGGTACCTAGAGATAGAGAAGACACTCTCGGCAAGTCAATGTTAGCTAAAAGAAATAAATCAACTTGAGAATCAATTGGGCAAGAATATGGTGACTGCTGGGTAAGAATGCATAGCATTGACTCTAGGAGGCTCAGAGACTATCAACTGGAACTATGCATTGTGTAGTCTCAGCTTTTAGTGAGGTTCACTGCTGACTAGAACTACACAATGCCCAATCGAGTGAGGTTGACTGCTGACTGAAACTGCACAATGCATAAATCAATCAGGCCGGGTTGCTATATGGAATTGTGCAATGCACAGTTTGAGTGGGAAGGATTAGGGCACTGCCTCCCAGGATTGTGTAGAGCACAACTAGGAGTCAGTGTGGGTAACCTTTATGTAATTCCTGGAGGTAAGGTAGAACCTTAACTAATGGAAATGCACAATGCATGTTGGGAGAAGCAAGATCTGGGCCAAGACAACCCATATCCACCTAAGGGAAACCTAAAAATGTGAAGGTCTAAATGTGTGTGTAAAGATGGTGCATATTTGAGTGAATAGACATGCATGCAATTCAATTAAGTGCATAAAACAGTTAAATGGAAAAACCATGAAGTTCATGAAGAGTGTCACCACAACGATGACTATTAGTATAGAAACAGTGTTATGCATGTGACACTAAGGAAATGCAATGCAAAACTTGAAACAACAACTCTACAAGTTAAAACACATTGAAACACCAATGATCGTTAAATAAAACAAGGAAAAAAGCACTCATACAAGCCGAGAAATAAAAAGCGACAAAAAATGTGGCAAAGGACATGAAAAGCAAAACTTACCTGGAAATGTTGCATCGATTATTTTGAAGGTTCCTAGGTGCCTCAGGAATCCCAGAGCTCCAAGATCAGAAGTGAAGAATGAGCTCTGAGGTGTCGTTTAAATATATCTGGTGAGATTAGGGTTTATGACGCGCATGCCACAACTATAGGAAAAAGCATCACTTGGTGGGGAATTTCTAAAATTGACTTTGCATGTAACTCCCACTGCTAAAAATAGATCCCTAAAATCTAGGGATGGATTTTGCTTTTTTCCTTTTTCTTTTTCAGGAAAAGATGTTAGGAATGCAAGTAAGGATTGCGTAGTTTTGGAGGGAACCGGGAAACCTACTAGCACATGCGATGGATAGTCACTGAGGGAAAACCTTTTGTGTTGTTTCTAGGCTGAGTGGCCCTGGCTAGATGGCCATCTCTGTGTAATTTTTTAGAGCAAGGTTGCTAGCCTACTCTACACATTTCTGGAGAGCAGTGATGGTTGGCCTGCTCTATGCATTTATGGAAAGCAGTGTTGGTTGGCTTGCTCTACACAATTTCTCAGTGCAGGGTAACTGCTAGGTTTCTCTGCGCAATTCTTGAGGGGAAGACAAACTACCCTCAGGATTGCACAATTTTTCTCAACAACCCAATGACCGAATGTGAACCAAGTTCTAGTCAGCTTGTGGTTAGTCAACAGAGCAAATAAGTGAATACTAGCTCTTAAGTGACATATAAAATCAAATAAACACAAGTACCTTATCAGTGAAGGATAACTGCTATGATTTTGTGGAGGGAGGCTCCAAAACAAAGTGAAGGAAATATTTTGTAGGGTGGTTGTAGCCGCTACAACATTGGCGCCACACTTGTAGAACTCCAGCTCTTTATATGAAACTTGTTCATGAAAAGCAAGTCTAACTCCCTCGTAAGTATTATTTTGATTCTTTGATCATCATGGTTTCAACACTAAGCTTGAGTTAAATATATAGTCCCTACCATTCTCTTGATCAGTCGGCACACATACCAAGATAGGTCAACTATGTTGTTTCGATTAGGGATGAGGGGTATGTTGATGCACGACTAATATAGATGTCAGAGTCTTAGCTTCATCTCTAGTGTTGCTTCATGGCCAGTAGGCTTGGATATTACCCCGGTGGAGTCACTTAGAAACACAAGAATCGCTCTGCTGCTAGCGAGCCTAGTTAGTACCCCAGTGGAGTTACTTACATCACCTATCTACACAGGAAGCCTTTCTATTCTTTTTCCTTTTTTTTTTCACTTTTAATTTTTTCATTTTTCAAAGAACTGTGCATAGGAACATATTTATTTTAGAGGCAAAAGATGGATCCTGACTTATTGAGAGCAGAAGATGTTGTCCCTTCAAAGAATTATTTTATATATAGCTCTGACAATACATGTTAAGGTTTTTCCCCTTGCCTTACTCTACTTGACTGAGATGATAAGGGTTAACCCAAAACAAACCGATTAGAGTAGGTAGTACTAGTTAGAAGTGCTAGCATTGTGTTTTCACCAAGATTCACTCTGAAAAGAATGTATTTTCCATCAGGGTATCATCGAGTGAAGACAACAAAATCTTCATAAGGAGAGAGGACAATATATAACCAAGTGTGGATAGATGTACGAGTCCCCTTGTACTTCACCCTTCTTGTCTTAAAAGCCACACACAACTTCATGTGAAAGTAACCTATGGGTGCATGAACAAGCAAACAAACAAGAAAGAAGAGGACAAAAGTAAATGACATCAAAGCAAGAAATCAAAGAAAATAAACAAGCAATGGAAGCAAATTAAATAAAACAAGTATGCAAAAAAATAAAAAACAACAAATCGAACACTACTCCTACTCCTAAAACAATGAGTGCATGGGCCAACTCACGTAAAGTGATATCTCCAGTGTAGCCATCAACACATTGGTTGACACATGTTGGTGAAGGTGTGGTCCACAAGAAAGATAGGCATGTAAACCAGTAAACAAGAAAGACATAACAATGAATACCAACACGCTCCTAGTTTAAAAGTGTCCAAAGAAAAGAAAAGAATAAAAGCGCAAGATAAACATTCTGCATACCTAGCATGGTTATGCAACAGACTGCCTGCAGATGATAAACAGAGACATTCCTTTGACTGTGACAAACAAGAAAACATGAGAAACAATGACAAATTACATTTATCAAGAGTTCTCATTATGTATGATTCCTCCAATGCATGAGCAATTGGATCATGTGATTGAGGTGGAGGCTGTGAAATCTGTAAAATAGATTGAACTTTGATGTAAAAAGGAGAGTGATGAGGAGCCTTGGGTGTTTCAACAAATTTTTGATTTGAAGTAGAATCAACCTCAAGACATCAAGGACTTTACACAACCATTAGCTCAGGCTGAAGTGCCTCGACAACTTGTGGGGTTTCCACTTCATCAGTAGGTAGATCATCAAAGATGGGTGGCTTGGAAAGATCAACAGGGAATGAATTAACATCGTGATCGAATGAAGGAATAAAGAGATCATGACAACCATGATCAGAAAGTTCCATATGTTCATCGACATCCTAATGATCTCACAAATCATATAGATGGGTTGATGAGAAACAAGAATGTTCACCCTCTACATTTCTGGAAATGAAAGATGAAATATTGAGTGGATTTGAAAGGAAAGATGTGTCCTCCCCACTATGCAATGACAGACTAACATCCGATGTGTTTTATGAATGATGGTAAGTATATGCATCCGGGAATGAATTCTCATATGAAAAATTAACAATGGAAGAATCACCAAAGATGTCAGGAAAAATAGGATGAGGTGCAGACATAGAGAGGTCATCCTTCACCACAGTTTCTTCTTCAAATTCCAACACATACTCATCATAAATGATAACGCAATTTCACTTCTCACCACAAAATCCATAGACAACTTGATTCTCATGAACAACAAGTTTAGAGTCTGGAATGGGAGAACACACCACAGTGTAATCTAGAGGATCAACAGAACCCAAGGACATAGGTTGAGGAAGCAAGTCCAAGTGACAACCAACAGTCTTGCAAGTCAAATATGCATAGAAATAAAGAGTAGGTGGGGTGGGAGGATGTGACAGTTCAACAAATGGGTGCACACCTTCTCCCACCTCACACTGCAAGGCTAGAGATTTTTTATGAGACGAGAACAAACAATAACTTGTGAAAACAACCTTGTCCATCTTAGATTTGGAAGCTCTAACATTGAGTTATGCTGGGAGGGGTTTGAATGATTCTAACATTTGTGGATTTTCAGATATGTGAGGAAGATAGTGAAATATTTCACGAATAACTTTAGAATAAATTTCATCCTCTAGGAATTGAAATGCGAGATTATGAAAGCATTTTGATAATTTCAACAAGGATTCATCAGGAGCTTTCCACAATTCCAAAAAAAATTTGTTACATGATTTACAGTCAAAATGATGGAAATCACGGTCCACCTCTACATCAAACTAATTAAGAGAGTGAATAGATTGATCAGACAGTGTGACACCATTACAATGGGTTCCCTCGGAGCATGAATGCGAATAACGAGAAGGTCATGTAATCCTCATAGATTCCATACCTATGACAAAGACTCACAAAGACAACTTTGTGTCTAAGCTAGGTTGTTCCACCTTCAACTTTGTATGTGTTTTGTGACAATTTATTCCAGAGATCCTCTGAGATTTCAAAGTCATTTCCATAAGACATACATCTTAAAGGATGAGTTTTACTATTAGTCATGAAATATGTGTAGAGATTCAAAACATACTTTGACAACTCAACTTGTAATTTGGCCCTCTTTCTAGTGCTAGAAATGTTGATGGTGTTGGACCTGCCAACATGTCAATAGATCTCCCTAGTAAGAAGACCCCAAACTATTTGCAGTAGGAGTCCCAACAAAGGGTATTAAATCTATTCCTGGACTGCAATAGCGCACAAAGGTAAGCACCATATCTTTGTCAGAAGCAAGTGTGTGGTCTTACAACGATTCAAGAGAGATGCATGGGGAGGTTCTAACACATGAAGGGGGAAAATAAGTGTATCCCTTAGAATCCTGTAATAGTATGCAACCTGAAGGGAACACATGAGATGAATTACATCACAAGTTGGAAAGAAGAATAGTTGACAATCCAAAGTGATGGGTTAAACCAAAAACACGACTTCAACTAGATTCATACAATCATGTATGAAATAGTTCATACAAAAAGGCGTAAGTTAAATAACATACATTGCTAAAGTAAACAAAATAGTCAAACTACAATAACAAAAGTTACATAAAGATGTGTTGGCTCTGTTATATTATATAAATTGAATGTTCCATCCATACATACAAACATGAAAACCACTAGCCCCAATGGTGGAACGTTAGATTCAACACCACCTGCTCCTCCAAAGAGATGTACTTGCTCTACATTGTGGAGAAGCCAAGGCTCGTCACAATACTCTCCAAGCCCTTCTCTAAGCAATTCCTAGCAAAATCTTGGCTCCGCAAAGCCTGTTCTATGAGTTACGAGATTCTATTTATAACAAAGGGTGGGGTGACCCTTGACATTCCCCTTTGTGACTCTTGGAATACCCTCGCGGCTCTTCAAATTCATTACATATAAATCTTTACATTACATATTATTGTTTACATTCCATTAATGACACTTTTTATTTCACTTTACATCATTCTTACAATAATAATACATTCTCCACATATACCCATGTGGGACAAAAATGGGCTTGAGTTAGCCAGATAAGACAACACTAAGACTCAGATAGCTATAGAAAGACCAACTCATCAACATCCTCTCAGTGATCCTTAGTGAAAAACTGATGCCAAGCTTGGTAGTGTGTAATGGTGTCTACATACTGTTTGATGATATCTTCTTGGAAACAAACTCTTGTCTCCATCTCTTCTAGGTATACTGATTTGGAATCTCTGTACAACTCATCCTGTAACATGCATAGCTTAATCCTGAGCAAGGCCAGACCGACGATATACATCTACACGTTACCTGCGCTGACTTTCAAATCGATGCTGGTAGGTATGAGCATCAATTGATCAAATTACACATTGAGCTCTAGTCAAACATGGTTCTCTTTGGCTTCAGTGAGTGTTTCGATTAATGGGGTGCCATACTTTCTCACCACGACATCCAAACTCCTAAACAACCATTCATACGAAGCCTCAATATTGGTGATGAGTCTCGGGAGTTCCTCATAGTTCCAAATCAGACTCTGGATGTGTGCTTTGTCCAAATCTACTTATGGCTTCATCATCTTGTGCAAGTGAAGCAGAGCTCCCTTGTACGCCATTTTCCATGTATGTACATGATAAATAGTGGCATGTATATCTGTGAGTGTTCATGCTATCTTGGTGCAATGCTGCTGATAACCATTTAGATGGAAAATTGCCTTGTGCATGGTGACAAACCTGTCACACAGTCTCTGCATGACTGTCTCAAGAGCGAATACTTCAACAAGTATCAATTTCTTCATCTCTTCCCTGGTGTATCCCGTTGATTGTTCCTCTCTCTACCTAACTTCTTGAAATTCCTTAGTCACGCACTCATTTTCTACTATCGAAAACTTAACACTTCAGCTCATGGCTTTAGCATAACCCTTTCTAGCATTAAAAAAGGCATCAAGATGTCTTCGTACATCTGACACAATAACCCATTCTTCAAAGTGTACAGGTGTTGCAAGTTCATTCGGGGTGTGCACTCTATTTCCTTGTAAACTTATGTGTTATGACTCATCAAAGGCTATGTTGTACACATCTATTCTTCAATTATCCTCAAGGCTGGAGCTGGCGAAGCCTGTGGCATGACCTTGGTTTCTTTTAGCATGAGGTCGGTGTCCTGATCATGTTCCAATTGCTCCATCTCTATGTGCTTTTGTTCTAGTATCGGTTCATCACGCTGAGCAAGTTATTGTTACTACGGCTTCTCACTTTGTTCCTCATCCGTTGCTATTTCTAAGTCTTCAACCTGTATAGGCATAGTTTGCACTATCTATGCACCTTACACTTCCTCCTGTTCATATTCCTGTTCTTGTTCTTGTTGCACTTCCTTCTCTCTTCTGCGTAACTCTTGTTCTTCTTTAAGCTTCTACTCTACTTCCTACAACCTCATCTCTGTCTCTTCTAGTCTTTGCATATCTCTCCTTTTCTGTGCTCCTCTCTTGTCACGTTTTCATCACTTTTCTTCTATCTGCAAAGCTTCTCTTTCAGCAAGTGGATCTTCCTTAAAATTGCAGTTTTTCTCTACCTCTGCACTTTTGGCAATCTTCCTCTTACCTTTGTCTTGCATCGGTTTGCTGCTTGTTGTTGTTCCCTATCGTGCTGCTACCGTGACTATTGCTAGCCACTCTACTACCATGATGACCTGTTCATTGAGCTCGGAGGAGTTATAGAAATATCTCCATGGGTCTTCCTCTAGCCAATGACATGCCCCATGGATCCAAGAATAGTACATTGTTGCAGAATGGTCCCTAAATAAGCCATGTGGATCATATGGATTGAAACTCCTGGTGTCGAACTTAAACTTCTTGAAGTCCTTGACCCATGTATCTGCTTCTTTCAAAATCTGAATCTTGTCCAACTCAATTCAGAAAGGAAGCATAGGACATGGTTCCTTCTTCTTCCCATGAAATCCAGCTGATAACCTTATCAATATGTGGTATGCAACCTCCTCCATGACTAGATTTTCCATGGAAAACTTCAATAACACATGCGGTTTTATCTCCGCATGTACATCCTGATGAAGGTGTCATCGGGTGAGGTGTACCAATCTGAAATGTTCAACAATGCCTCCATTGTTGCCTTGGACATGAAAGGCATATCTTGTTCAAATATCATCATGTACAGAGGGGCGATAAAGTTGTCAGATACTATAGTCATGAATCCGTGGTAGCTGCACTCTAAGGGCAACTTACAATATACGTTCACAACATTCTCTGAAGGTGTCAATGCCCAACCCATGCTAAGAAACTATTGACAGGCATAGATTTCATCAAGCAAGTAGGTAGACATGAAGAATCTTTCTTGCTGATCCTTGGCTAGACTCCAGTCATTGGATACATACACTTTCATGTGGAGATCCAACATGTTGAACCAGTTGAAAGGTTTTCCTTCACTTGCTAGTTGATCCAACATAGCAACCCAAATTTGTGGGAAGGTCTCCGTACTCTCTTGGCCATACAAGTGGCATGCGAAGATGACCAAGAATTGGTAAGCCTTATTGAGTGTATTTGTGTTTTATACATAGTTTGGTGTTGTCCTCAACATTGATGGCTCCCTTACCCGACGCTTCGAGATGTCTCTTGTATTTGTGTTGGTGTTGGGAGTTTAGAATGGTGCATTCATTTTGTTCACTGGCTGCAGAAAATTATACATCTGCTGATAATCTTTCATCCTGAAGGTAGTGAGCTCTACTCCAATGAAATTTCTTAGTATCATCATCTCAGGATCAATATGTGAGACAATTCATTTGATCACATCCACGCATGGGAAGGTGGGATACCTACAAGCAACCTTGTACAATCCTGTCTTCTGAATATTTACATAGACTTTTCGCTCCTCTAGATTCTCTCAAAGCTACCTACGAAAATAAAGTTGATGACTTGCCATGTGATCTTGATGTCTTTTGCAATGAACATGTGTGTGTCTATGTACACGGGTAAGCTCATAGAGACTTGCTCAACCACATCTCCAGTACCGCTTTCAATTGTGTCTTCTGATCCGTCTCTCTTGGAGGCCATGATACATGTATTGCTGAGAAGCTTCTCAAAACCTCTAGTACCTGGAGACAAAGAAGACACACACAACAAGAAAATGTTAGCTAAAAAATATAAAGGAATGTGAGAATCAATCAGGCAACAAACATGTGACTATTGGGCAAGATTGCATAACATTGACTTTGGGAGGCTGGGAAACTATCAACTGGAACCACACAATGTATATTCTTAGCTTCCAATGAGGTTCACTACTGACTGGAACTGTGTAATGTGCAGTCTAGTAAGATTGACTCCTGACTCAAAATGCACGATGCACAGATTAGGCAAGCTAGGTTACTGGCTAGAACTACGCAATGCGTAGTTCTAATGGGCAGGATTGGGGTACTGCCTCCCAAGATTGTGTAGAGCACAGCTGGGAGCTTTTGTGGGTAGCCTCTATGCAATTCCTAGAGGCAACACAGAGCCTTGACTGCCAGGAACACACAGTGCTTATCGAGAGAAGCAAGATCTGGGCCAAGATAGCCTAGATCTACCTAAGGGGAACCTAAAAACGCGAAGGACTGAATTGGTGTGAAAATTTTGTGCAAATCTGAGTGAATAGACATGCATGCAGTTTAAGTAAGTGCATAAATCAATCAAACAACAAAACCATGAAGCTCATGAAGAGAGTCGCCACAATAACAACTGTGAGTACAAAAACTTTGTTATGTGTGAGACACTAAGGAAATGTAATAAAAAACTTGAAACATAAATTCTAAAAGTTAAAATACATTGAAATTTCAACATTCCTTCAATAAAACAAGGAAACAACACTCATACAAGCCAAGAAATAAAAAGCGATAGAAAAAATGGCAGAAGGCATGAAAATAAAAACTTACACGGAAAAGCTATGCTAATTATGCCAAAGGTTTATGGATGCCTCGGGAATGCCAGAGCTCCAAGATCGAATGTGAAGAATGAGCTTTGAGGCATTGTTTAAATAGATTAGGTGAACTTATGGTTTATGATGTGCATGCCACAAATATAGGAAAAAGTGACACTTGGTAGGGAGTTTCTAAAATCGACTTTGCATGTAACTCACTGCTGAAAATAGATCCCTAAAATATAGGGATTCCTTTTCACTTTTTTCTTTTTTCTTTTTTGGGAAACGATGCCTGATATGAAAGGAAGGATTGTGCAGTTTTGAAGGGAACTGGGAAACCTACCACCACATGTGATGGCAAATCACTGAGGGAAAATATTTTGTGTTGTTTTTGGGTTGAGTGGCCTTGGCTGGCTAGCCATCTCTATGCAATTTTTTAGAGAAAGGATGCTAGCCTGCTCTATGCATTTCTGGAGAGAAGTGTTGGTTGGCCTGCTATGTACATTTTTGGAGAGTAGTGTTGGCTGGCTTTCTCTGTGCAATTTCCAGAGTAAGGCTAGTTGGCTTGCTTTGCACAATTTTTTAGTGGAGGCTAGTTGTTGGGTTTCTTTATAAAATTCCTAAGTCGAAGAGACACTGCCCTCAGGATTGTGTATTTTTCCCTGATAACCTAATGACCAAATGTGAACCAAGTGTTGAGTTAGCTTGTGGTTAGGCGACAGAAAAAGTAAGTGAACACAATATTTTAAGTGATAGATAAAATCAAATAAACAAAAGTACCTAATTAGTGCATGATAACTATTCTCATTTCGGGGAGGGAAGCTCCAAAATGAAGCAAAGGAAAAAAATTGGATGGTGGTTATAGTCCCTACAACACAGTGGAAAAAATAGGAAGAAGATACTAAGGAACCTTAAGTTGAAGAGTCCAGGAAAGAGGAATCAAGAGTTAAGGTTGATATATATCACTACCCACACCACATATAAAATCATAAATCATTGAGGCACAAGAGTGAACATCAAAAATATTATTATGGATGATCATGGCATTAGAATGAGAACTGAATGAAATACACATGGAGACATAACAACACCACATGCAGCCATTATTGTATCACATCAAGTAGAAACAAAATTCTATATCAACATGGAAACTAAACAATTGGATCCCATACTCATGTCACTAGGGTGGATAAATGCTAGTGTGTGGTATTAGATGGCTACATTGCTTATCAACTCATATTGTATACTTTCTTTCCATGTTTCAAGTATAACACATGCAAAGGGGGAACGAATGTCATTTATGTACGGGGGTACCTAGTGGGGAATGTAGGGAATAAAGATAGATACATATATTATAATAATATAATCTCATTGCAATGTTCTTAGAAGATATAAGGAGTTACTATAGTGTTTCACCTACTAGAATACTTCCTTTTTAGAATGATCTTAGGAGATAATGTGCAGTTTATAAAGTAGTGGAAGAAACATAATGAGAATTGCAAGGATTATTGTATTTGTAAACAAGAAAGTGTTTCTTGAAGATTTTATTCCTTTCTTATGGAATAATATATGGTGCTCCTCCACCTAAAGGGTTTTCTCTACATTACAATTTTAATTTTTTTGTGGGAATTCATATTTTTTGTTGAAGAAAAGAAAATATTCTAGATTATATTTTGATATTTGTTGAGTTGCATAACAATTGGTACTAGACAAATTTTATGGGCCAATCAAAAAAGGATTATTTTTCCTTTTTGAAAATTTTCAAGGGTTATAAAAGGGTGATGGAATTGAAATTATCTTTTTGAAACTCTCTAGGTAGAGTTTCAAGAAACTAGCTACAGATCTAAAATACTTCTAAAAATAGCCAGGTTTAGAAGAAAATATTATTTGGAGTGATGGCAGATCATGCCTAACTTGCAACAATATTAATGACTGGAGTGTGCAAGCAACATTAACTCATTCTCACTTTCGAAATATGTTTTCAATTCACCAAATCTCCAACAAATTTATAATTTATATATTTTTATTTTCCTCTGAATTGCAAAATATGAGTACATACATTCATAGATAATCATATATCTAATTCCTCTTCGATCATTACTAAAATTTGGATAAGGGGAGGGACACCTTTCAGAATGATCTTGAGGATCATTCTTTTTTTTCTTTTGCAGTTATTAGCTTATGATCTGGACTCGTTGTTGGGCTATATGGTTTTTACAGTTTCAGTTTTTTGTATATCAGGATGATCAATAAATAGTGTATATGAACATGGATTGTTCTCTTTGTTAGCGAATCCATCTCAAACATGCTGGACTTCAAAATGTAATTTTCTTAATTTATTTAATGAAAATCACACTTTTTCCTGGGAAATTTTTTTACTATAATTTGGATGAGTTGGAATTTTCCAAAAAGGAATCCAAGCTCCTTGTTTTTTTCCACAAATTCTTAGCTTTCTTCATACTTTTCCTCCTATAAATCCAATCTATTTTACTAAACTTAATAAAAAACTACTTCCATCTATATCCACAAAAGTAGATAAGATTTATTATTTTTTTAACATCATTCCTATCAAAATTTTCTATTATTTAAACTAAAACAAAGCTAATTTACTAATAAAGTAAAGGAATCTAATTCCTTCCACATTTAATTTGTTTTTTTTTTCAATTTCAAGAGTAATATGCTCCTACATTTGACTCCTGGGGAAAGAAAATTTCCATGGTCTCTTGAACATTTGTGTAATTCTTGGACATCTCTGGAACAATCATCCAAGTAGTATCCTCCAATGGCTGATTTCTACACTTCACCAAATACTAAACGTACTCTTTTCCTCTAGTTTTCTTCACCAGTTTTCGATCTAATATCCCTTCAATTTCCTTTGGAGTTGCTTTGGGCAGTTGCTGCTTCCATTCAATAATTCTGATCTACTTCATTGGAAGACTCACCATCTGAAAATTTTCATGTTCTTGAAGGGAATACAAATAAGAAACTTTAAAAATTGGGGAAATAACAACATTTCTTCGATGCTCCACTTCCTAATAATTTGAGGAAAATTTCCTTAAAATTTTACAAGGTGTGATCTTCTTGAGTTTTAGCTTGTTGTAATTTCCTTTAGGAAATATTTCTTTCCTCAAATGTACCATGCATAAATCACCAATCTCAAAGTTATGTTTCCTTCTCTTGAATCATATCCCTGTCTTTATATTTGTTGTTGCTTTCCTATAGTTGTTGTTTAACTCCTTACAATTCTTACATTCTCACTAAAAATTCTTCACCTTCTACACTTCTTAAATCTTGTTTTTTGAAATTCCTCTATTCATATACTCCCATTGGATGCATTCTATACAAGATCTGGAAGGGACTCATACCTGTACTTATGCTCGGTGTATCATTGTATGCAAATTTAGTCTGAGCAAGGACCTTATCCCATTGTTAGGGAGTTTCACTTACCAAGCCTCTTATTATGTTTCCCAAGCTCCTATTCACCACTTTTGTTTGCCCATCAGTTTGTGGGTGATAGGCTAAGCTAAAATTAAGGTTAGTACCCCACTTCTTGCATAAATTTCTCCAAAAATGATTCAAGCCTAAACAAGAATGCTACAAGTTACAGATATAATCATAAACACAGAGATGTAGCAGAAAATCACTTCATTTCATTAATAGAAAAATATTGAACTATGCTTACAAACAAAATGGAAATAAGAGATCCCAGGCGATGGTAGCTTATCTTTGAGAAGAGATGTGGCAGCTACAGGGCTCTGAACTGAGTTACAATGAGGCTCAAGGGCCTTTTTATTATTTAACAAAAAGTGAAAACCCTAAAAAACCAAAACGCTAACCCGAGGAGATGTAGCACCAAGAGTTTATGGGTCCCATTGGGGTTAGTTGGGAAACCAACTTCTCGGGTTCGTAACTTGGTCATATTATATTTGTTTGATGTGTATGATACCTCGTGGAAATATCTCTCCAAGGACTATAGCTACCGATGTGATTGCAAAGAAATCACTAAAGGATATTTTTCCAAAAAAACGTCGTTTAGGGCCTCAAAACGGCTTCAAAAGTTCAGGACCCCAAAAAATGCCAAAAATAGTAAATTGTGCTACAATTAAGGAAACTGAAAAAACAGAAAGAAAAAATGGTGAGGGTCTAGGTGGAATAGGTGGGTGGCCACCTATATCCACCTGCATCAATCCTCCCCCATTAGGAAGCAATGGTCCCCATTGCATGGAGTTCCTCCATGAGATGAGGAAACTTCTGCTGAACTTGGTCCCTAGTGAGCCATTTGCCTTGGTGAAGGAGTTGACCACTCAATATACCTATATCCTTTGTTGCCGAGTATCCATGATCTGTGTGTCCATGATTTGATCAGTTGTGGCTTGTCCATGTAGTCTGGGTTAGGCTCCATTGGTTTGAGTTGTTCTAGAATGTTAGATGTGTCCAACAATGGTGGAAAGTATGGCCTAAGGTGATCTACATTGAACACTGGGTGCAAACCAAGGAACAGTGGGATGATGAGTTGGAAGGCATTCTCACTGATGGCCTTGGTGATGGTGTATGGCCCATATCGGAGTGGGTGAATCTTGCAAGGGGTCCAACAAGGTGCTCCTTCTGCAAATGTAGCCAAACTTTGTCGCCCACCTGCAACTTTTGTGACACTCAATGTTGATCATGGTGTTGCTTGTACATAGCATTATTTCTATCCAATATATCATGGACCTGTTGGAAGATTTGTTGGATGCACTCAATGAATATGTTAGCCCTTTTAGCTTCGGATTGCATGTCAGCCAAATCTACCTGAGTGGCTGCAAATCATATGACCACATCAATGGAGCATAATGGCTGAAATCCCAACCCTACCTGAAAGAGGTTGTGGCCTGTGTAGCTATGGAGAGCTCTATTTTAGCTGTGTTGGGCATAGGGGAGACTTTCATCCCATGTGTGTGGATGCTTTGAGTTGTACATGGGCAGAATGTGTATGATCATCATGTTGACAACCTCTGTTTGACAATCAGTTTGGGGATGGAATGTCATGGACTTAGTAAGTTTTGTATCCAGCATAGACCAGAGACTTGACCAAAATTCACTCAGGAATATATTGTCTCGATCTAAGACAATGGACTATGGATACCAAAGTGTACCCACACTCGCTCAAAGAAGAGCTTAGCAGTGACCTCTACTATGATACTCTTCTTGCAAGTCGCCATGATGGCCATCTTAAAGAATCTCTCAAAGACCATGAAAATGAAATCGTTGTCATGCGTAAGATATAAGGAAGGGCTGACATATAATCCATGAAGACAAATTCCCAAGGTCAACTAGGATTAGGTAGATGAGTATATAGGCCTTGCTTCTTGATGGTTGGTTTGGAAATGGCGCAGGCAGTGTAGGATCTAATGTACTTCCCAACATCCTTACGAAGTTTCAGCCAATAAAAGTATTTCTACAATACCGCCACTGTTTTCTCTACTCTAAAATGTCCAGCGATCCGACTGTAGTGCACCTCCATAATCATCTTTGCATGCTCACTTGAAGGAGCATAGATGTGTCCCATGTGGCATAACAATGCATCCTGGAGGTGAAAATTTGGAACTTGCTTCCCTTCCAGGAGTACCTAGTATATGTTGCCGAATTCTAGATCGCTCTTATAAAGATGTGTCCACCTCAATGTCTTGTGCCCACAGGAGTCAAGCATAGTGATTAGCGCCATGACCAGTGGTTGGTTGAGGCAATTTGCAACATTATTCATATTTCCCTTCTTATACTTAATGTTCAAATGGAACTATTGCAGATAGGAGGACCACTTTTGATGGTGATCATTCTGCAACTTCCCTTGTGTCTGTATGAACTAGATAGGTTGGTGGTCTGTGTGGATGACCGTTTCCTTCCCCAGAATGTAATGCTTCCATTGATGGCAAGCCTGCACAATGTAATACATTTCTTTGTCATATGTAGGGTACGTTCAGACAGTGTTTTAAAGTATCTTATTCTGGTAAGTGATTGGATGCCATGATGAGTAAGAAATGTACCAATAGCATAATCGGACGCATATGTCTCAATCTCAAATGGTTGTTGCAGATCTGGTAATGTGAGCACTTGTGCAGAACAAAGGTGATTCTTCAACCCATATAATACTCATTGTTGGGTTTCCAACAAAAAGAATGCTTCTTTCACTCTGCTCTTGGTGACTTGACTTAAAGGTCAAGTGATATGAGAGGACCCCAACACAAACCTATGGTAGAAATTGGTAAGACCCAAAAGGTTGCGTAGCTCTCTTAGAGTGGTTGGGGCTGGCCAATCCCGAATGACCTGTATCTTGGATGGGTCAACATGTACACCCTACTCATCAATGATGTACCCTAGATATTGAACTTGGGTCAAGCGAAAGGTGCATTTCTCCAAGTTAGTGCACAACTTGTGTTGTTGAAGGGTTTGAAGGACCTGTTGAATATGTTGGAGGTGCTCTTCCCAACTCTGGCTGAAGATAAAGATGTCATCTGCATACACCACCATGGATGCATTGGTGAAGGGTCGCAAGATGTCATCCATCAGAGTCATGAAGATTGCAGGGGCATTTATAAATCCGAATGGCATGACAAAGAATTCGAAAAGGCCCTCCTTGGATTTGAAGGCAGTCTTCCACACATCAGATGGTCCGATAGGCACCTAAAGATAACTTGAATTCAAGTCAATATTGCTGAAATATTTTTCCCCCTTTAGCTAGTCCAGAAGGTCATCAATTCATGGGATTGGGTACCTATTCTGAACAGTGATCTTGTTCAACACTCGATAGTGAATACAGAGCCTCCAAGTCCCATCCTTTATCTGTACCAATACAATCAGGCTACCATAGGGTGATGAGCTTGGACTGATGTGCCCTTTATGTAGTAGTTCCTGAATCTACCTCTTGATCTCATCGTTGTATTAGAAAATTATAAATTGTAGAGCAATGGAACACATAAAATATTGTAGAAATATAAACATGGAAAATGCATAAAACAAGAGAGACACAGATATATGTGGTTCACCCAATTTGGGCTATGTCCACGGAGAAACAACTAGTCCTTCTTTTTATATTATCCATCAAACTAAAGAGATTCAACCTATAGTGAATCTGCTATAATTCCCTCTTCTCCCTCAATCTCCTCTCTCTTCCTCACTTAGAATACAAATCTATATAGACACAATACAATTCCCTCATATATAGTGAGGGGTTTATTTCTAGGGCAAAAAACCCTAAATTAAACATAACTTCTACCATCAGATCTCCACCTAATGAATGGCCTTGATTGACTACGACATTACAACATTTTACAATGCAATTTTACATCTATTCTTAGCTTTGGGGGTGCTGCCCCCGACCCCCCACTAGGGGGGGGCTCCCGAATGTTGCAGGTACCCCCCCTGAACCCCCCTACAACAAATATTTTACGGGTAGCAACGATTACGAAATGGGGTCCAATGAGGCGATACCTTTGAATATAGAAGATAATTAGGCTCCACACCCAACACGTTCTTCAAAACCTAACGTCGATAGATCAGTCCATTAGGCAGTGACGTGCCCGGGGTCAGATTGATGGAGTGCTTGACCTGACAGTGCAGAGGTACCCCTATGGGTGAGACAAAAATATCTGTGTACTCAGCCACAACTTTGTCCATCTGCTGCTACTCTATAGAGGAGACCTGCCTAGAAGTTGTGGCCACAACCTTCTTCTTACCTTGGGGGAAAATCATAAGAAAAACAAATTTCCCGGTCTGGGAAATGATCTTACTGCATTTCTTTATAATGATCAAGGAGATGGCGTTAGGAGGGGCTACCTTCGGTATCCTGTACAAGTTATTAGCCAAAGTAATAATCACAGAGTGAGGTTTAGACTCATATACAACATGTCACTTCCACAGGTATGGTTGTCTTAGCAATGCATCAGAAACTTCAAGAGGAGCAATGTCACACAGTACCTCATCCATGAAGGGCTTGATGTTGCAAAGAAGGCAACACTGCTGGCTGACGCAGAGCTCTTTTCCTTGATGAAGCCACCCGATGGTGTACGACTGTGGATGTGATGTAGTCTTTAGGCCTAGTCGCTTCACGATCTCTGCTGAAATGATGTTATTTTGGCTCCCGCTGTTGATAATGAACTGTAGCGGAGAACCCTTCACCCACATCTATGGGTGGAAAAGGTGTTTCCCCTCTTCTGGATCTTCAGGCTCAATTTTTTGGATCTTTGTGGTGGCCACAGTGGCACTGGGCTTCGCATCAATGATTTTCTTCCCTTTTTTAGTTCCCTTATTGGGTTCTGATTTAGAGTTAAAACCTGCATCTGATTCGAAAGCCTTCAACTCGGCAACGACCGATGGCTTGGCACGACACTCGCTTTTTTGTGAGTGGAGCTCTTATGGAACTCACACCATTTTCTCGTGTCCTTCTTCGTCTTCATGGTGTTGTTCTTTGCTTGCGGCTTCAACGAGTTGTCCTGGGTAACCCCGCCTTGGCTTGGTCCTTTGTTTTGTGGTTTGGGGGTACCTTTTCCTTGCTTTGGGTTCACAGATCCAAAGTCTAGGTTCTTCTGTTTAAACTCCTACTCAATCGTTACAATGTACCGATACGTCGTGCTGAGCGAGGAGATGTCCAGGGAATCCATCTCGTTCTGGATGTACTTGTGTAGACAGCTGCGATACTTGAGTATCAAATGCCGCTCAGTATCCTTGTTACATAGCTTCATGCGAAGGGTATGGAAAGTATTTGTGAACTCTGGCACATATTGGTCCCTTCCCTGCTGTAGCGTGGTCCACTTTATGTATTTATCTTCATATCTCCTCACAGGGTAATACTGTTCCTAGATGGTGTCTCAAAAAGAATTCCAAGTGGGTGCAACAGAAAACAATGATGATTCACTCTCATCCTTTTATTCACAGTAGGTTTCCCACTAGCTTTGATGTGTGGGGTAGCTTTGAGAAGTGGAAAAGTAATATTTTCCCGATTAGAAATGTCATGAATTAAAAAATATCCTTCCAACATATTTAACCATTTATCTACAACATCTGCGTCTATCACACCTCAAATATGGGAATATCAAAGTTGACTTATACCTTAAAAGGAGTAGCGCCTCCAAAGTGGCTACTGGATGAAGATGCATTGCCTGTGGGTAGCCGTTGAAGGATCGAGGAAAAGTTATCCATCATTGTGTCCCTTTGTTGCTTGACGACTTCCTCAAGCAACATTTTGAAAGGATCTCCTGCCCCCTCTTCTTTCTCCTCTTCCGTCATGGGAGGTCGTCAGGTTTTTCGAGGTTGATCCTGCTATGGTTCAACCAAATCGAGCCCTAACTCCTTATATGATGACCTCTTTGGGGACATGCAAAGAAAAATAGAGAAAGAGTAGACAACTCTGATACCACTGATCTGAAATTAAACAGGAACTCCACAACTTACAGATATAATCATAAACACAGAGATGCAGTAGAAAAGCACTTCATTTCATTAATAAAAAAATATTGAACTATGCTTACAAATAGAATGGAAATGAGATATCTCGGGCGATGGTACCTTATCTCTCAGAAGAGATGTGGCAGCTACATGCCTCTAAAATAAGTTACAATGAGGCTCAAATGCCTTTTAATTATTGAATAATAAGAGAAAACCCTAAACAACCAAAACTGTAACCCGAGGAGATGTAACACCAAGCGTTTATGGGCCCCGTTGGGGTTAGTTGGGCAGCCAACTTCCCAGGGTCATAACTTGGTCATATTATCTCCCTTTGACATGTATGATAACTCGTTAGAAAGATCTCTCCGAGGACTACCATTTCCAATGTGATTTCCATGGCAATCAACTAAGGAATGTTTCCAAAAAACGTCATTTAGGGCCTCAAAATGGCTGCAAAAGTTTAGGACCCAAAAAAACTACCAAAAATAGTAAATTGTGCTAAAGTTAAGGAAACTAAAAAACTGAAAGAAACAATGGTGAGGGTCCAAGTGGAATAGGTGGGTGGCCACCTATATCCACCTGGATCAAAAAATGGCCAACAAACCTTGTGTCTCTATCAGATACAGTGCTTCTATCAAATCCATGCAACCTTACCACACCTTTAAATAACAAATTAGAAACATTGGTGGCAAAACTAGTTTTTCTACAAGGTATAAAATGTTCCATTTTAGAGAATTTATCAACCACAACATAGATAGAGTCATTACCTCTTTGTGTCCTTGGAAATCCCAATATAAAGTCCATACTCACTGAGTCTTATGACCTAGTAGGAATCTGTAATCGTTGATATAAACCCTCTATTTTTACTTCTTCCCTTTGCATGTTGGAAGATCCTACATTTTGCAACAAACATTTTGACATTAGCTTGCATGCATGGCCAAAAATTAAAAGAATTCAATTGAGAAAAAGTTTTATCTTTCCCAAAATGTCCTCATAATCCTCTATTATGCTTTTGCCTGATAAGATTTTCTCTCATAGAACATTTGGGTATGCACAATATGTTATTTTTAAATAAAAATCCTTCCCGCCACATAAAGCTTAACCATGGAGTTCTATCCCCACTAACTTGATTTTTGCAAGAAGCATATGCATCTTTAAAATCTTCCTTGTACATCTCCTTCATTTCATCAAATCTTGAAGTATTGATTTGAAATTCATGCAAAATAAAATTTATTCTCCTTAATGCATCCAAAGGCTTATTTGATTTACCACTTGTATTCTTGATGACAAATGTGAAAATTTTCAAGAACTTCGTCCCTTGTGCATGCCTCTGATTCAATTTGGCCTGACTGTTGATAAATTGTAGAGCATGGTTATTAGTATAAAGAACAAATTCGTAGGGCATAATATAATGCCTCCATATTTTTAAAGCTCGAACTATAACATAGAACTATTTCTCATAAGAAGAATACTTATGCCTTCATTTATTTTTTCCCTAAAATATGCAATCACCCTTCCTTCTTGACTTAGGACAACTACAATAGCAACTCTCCTTGCATTTGTCTCAACCTTAAAAAATTTGTTAAAATATGGTAAGGCTAATACAAGTTGTTCAGTTATCCTTTGCTTTAGTGTTTTAAAAATTATATCGGATGCTATAGTCAATTTAAATGGTTGCTTATTATCCTTGATTGTTTCAACAATGGGTGCCCACAAACTATTGAAATGCTTTATAAACTTCCAGTAGAATCTTGCAAGACCATGAAAGCTTCTTACTGAAACACATTCCTTGGAATACATTAGTTAATGATTTGCTTCACTTTATCTAGATCCATCTTAAATCCTTCTTTTGAAATCACAAATCCCAGGTATACTAGCTCATTCTTGATGAAGATACATTTATTTCAATTTATTAACAAATTCTCTTGCCATAAGGTGCTCATAGCTAATTTGATATTCTTGAGATGCTTTTATTTTGTTTGGTTATACACAAAAAATTCATCCAGATAAACAATAACAAATTTACCTAAAAATTCTTTCGAGACTTCATTCATTAATCCCATAAACTTGTTAGGTGCTTTGGTCAGGCCAATATACATTACCAACCACTCATACAACCCATCGATTGTTTTGAAAGTTGCTTTCCATTCATGTCCATTTCTATATGATTACATCCACTCTCCACATCGATTTTAGAAAAATACCTAGCACCACTAAAATAATCAACAGATCTTCAATGAGGGGAAGTGGAAATCTATACTTGATTGTAATTCTATTGATGGCCCTTGAATCAATATACATTCTCCATCCACCATATTTCTTTAGGATGAGCATGGTGGGGACAACACATGTACTTAATCTCTCCTTTATTAATCCTTTGTCACACAACGCCTGCACCTGTTTATTTATCTCTTCATTTTCTTGTGGAGTCTTGTGGTATTCTTCTTTATTCAGAATACCTACCCCAAAAATTAGATCTATATGATGACTAATGCTTCTAAAATGAGGAAACTTATTTGTAAAATCATCAACAATTATATCTGCAAAATCATCCAACATAACCTTCACTTCTTCAGGTAACTCATTTAAACTTGTGTTGTTAAGAATTATTTTGGTCTTACCAATCAAAGAAAAATGAATTTCTTCTTTCGTTTTTAGCTCTAGCAGTAGTTCCTTCGCATCCATAAGTAGCACACTAGGACTAGATTCCTCTTTCGGATCCTTATCCTCCAAAGGTACTAGAAGATGGGTTTGGCCATTTTTCTTAAGAATGTAGCTGTTCTTCCTAGCATGATGAATGGATTTCATGTCATACTTCCATGGCCTTCCCAACAACACATGGCATACATCCATTGACATTATATCACATAATACCTCATCCCTATAATTACCAATTTGGAACTCCGCTTTAGACTACTCATTCACCAATATCTGATGGCCTTTTTGTAGCCAAGACACCTTGTAAGGTGTGGGATGTGCTATTCCTTGCAACCCCAACTTCTCTACCGTTTCTGTGGAGACCGAGTTATCTGTGCTACCACTGTCAATCACTACTTTGCAACACGTGCATCCTGATTTGCACATGGTTCTAAATAATTTTTTTCTTTGTGCTAGTTCCTTAACTTCTTTTTCAGACTTAATCAATATTCTTTTAATCAATAATGATTCTCTTAGCTATGGCATTTCTTCATGCATAATAGCAGCTACATTTTATTCTTGTGCTTCCCCTATAGTTTCTTCTCTTTGGCTTATAGGGTTATTTTCTCGAGAATCCCATGACATATGTCCCAATTTCCCACATTATTATTATTGAACTTGCTAGCCGCTTCCTTGAGAAAGTCTTCTGGAGAAAGGCCTTCTTCTTCTTTATTCACCTCCTCTTGATGGATGAATGCTTGAACTATGTTCGCCTTCCTTTGGAGGCTGAGTCTTCACCCAGTAGTTGGTTTTTCCTCTTCCCCTTACATGATTCCTCCCTCTATTCCAGTAGCTTTACTTTCTAGCCAATTTTCCTCTGCTTTCAAGGTGAATTGGTAAGAATATTCTACAGTTTTGGGTGAAAATAGGCTAAAATCATCTTCAATCTTGAACTACAACCCATTGATATACCTACAAACCTTTTCAAGTGTTTCTTCAATGTATCATGTTCTAATATTTACCTTGTAAAATTATTTAGTATACTCTTTGACAATCAATGACATTTGTTTCAAGTTTTTCATTTTCCTGAATAAATACAACTGGTAATCTTTGGGAAAAAAAATTACATTTCATCTTTCCCACCATTCTGCTCCAGCTTTTGATCTTAGCTTTTTTATTTCTTTGCTTTTTTTCTTGGACTTCATCCCACCAAAGAGTTGTGTGTCGTTTCAATCTAGGAACAACAAACTTCACTTGTTTGTTATCATCTACCTCCTTGCACTCAAAATTCTTATCTAAAGCATTGATCTAGTCTATTATTTATTCTTGTTCCAAGCTACCGATGTAGGTAGGTATATCTGTTTTAGGCCTTCAAATGGCCCCCAATTATTAACCTCGTCAATTTAATTTTTTGCATCCTCTCCGATATGTTCTTCATCTTCTACTGGAGACTCTTCCTCAGATACACTGATGTCTCCAGTCTCTAGATCTCTTTGCATGTTCATCTCTAAGGCTTCTAGCCTGTCTTGGACATGTCCCATGTCCTCCTTATCTCCAACATCATCTATTAGTCGCCCCCTTCAACCTTGTCTTCCCCATCGAGCGTTCATGTCATTTTTCCCTTTTTTTTTTTTTTTTCTATGTGTCGTATCTCTAATATCAATAATTGATTCTAGATCCTTCCTAACCTGCAACAATATTAAAGGATGGAGTGTGCAAGAAACACTAACTCATTCTCACTTTCGAAATAAATTTTCAGTTCACAAAATCTCCAACAAATTTCTGACATATATATTCTTTATTTTTTTCTGAATTGCAAAAACTGGATATATACATTCATAGATAAAAATATATATAATTCTTCTTCTATCATTACTAAAATTTGGATGAGTTTGAATTTTCCAAAAAGGAATCTAAGCTCCATGTTTTTCCCCACAAAGTCTTACCTTTCTTCATATTATTCCTCCCACAAATCTAGTCTATTTTACTAAACTTAATACAAAACTACTTCCATATATATCCATAAAACCGGATAAGGTTTCCTATTTTTTTTAACATCATTCATATCGAAACTTTCTAATCTTTAAACTAAAACAAAGCTAATTTACTAATAAAATAAAAGAATCTAATTCCTTCCACATTTCAATTTTTTTCCAATTTCAAGAGTAAGATGTTGTGCATCAAGGAGGTCTGAAATGTGGAGATATCATTGATTTAAAATTATCTATATAGAGTATTTTCCAAAAATAGTCGTAAAATTTGTATCAAATATTTCAGGGGATAAATTAGATTTCTGTCAAAATACTGCGATTAATTGTAAAGTGAGTGTGACATTTCATAATCGAGGTCATATAGAAAATCAGTTAAGTATAGACACTATTATGCCCCTTTCCATCTAGTTGCCTCAAGGCGCTACATTGAAAAATAAGTGGTTATCATTAAAACCATGATTCTATTTTTGTTAAGATGTTATTTTATGGGAGAGATAATGATCCTAGTATTAAAGAATACAAAAAAAAATATGAAGTGATCATGTGTAAACTTTTGGATATTTTTAGTGGTGGATGAATTTAAAAGGTGACATGAAAAAAATGATGTAATTGAATTCGCTTTAGAAAAATGAAGGACCTTTCAGATGACAAATATGAAATATTGCTTTTAAATACATGTGCCCGTGTTCATAACAAGGATAAGAAAAACAATACAAATTTACTTTCAAGTGACAACGTGACAACTGCATATTGCAGGTTCTTGAATGTATTCATAATGAATGGTTCATTGTTTTTATTAACTCTAGTTTCTAACCTAATTTCTTCAATGTTAATTTCAATAATAGATCACAAGTTCCTACTAAACATATTTAGAGCACACAAGTTGAGTGTGAAACTATTCCATTTTTATAATAATTAAAGCTCTTTATAGATAATCAGGTGTTATATTTTGATTTTCATCTAAATAATATGAATGTTGTGGACATTTTTCTTAAAAATGGTTTTGAATGGAATCAAGTGGTACCATAAATATTAATGTACAAAAAAATTACATATCTTCTTAACAAACAATTTAACTAAAATGTATTTAGTTGGATATTTTTGCACTTGTATGAAGCATTACATGACTAGTGCATTGCTTCCCTAAAATATAATATATGTTGTTACCCTACTTTAACGGATTAATTTACAACTAGTATGTTGATTCTTCTGTGCTATTAATTTTAATTATTGTCCAAATTAAAAGTTTATCCTATATCATATTTTTATATCCATCCATTGAAAACTTGACAAAATGAATGCTCAAAGAAAGCGAGTGGTTGCCACTTTAAATATGAAAGATGCTATATTATTAGAAAATACTTCAACACTTAGTAACAATTAAAAATATTTAATACTATAAAGGAAAAAATAAAACAATAACAAAAATATGATTATATTATGTTTATGGTTTAATATGATTCCTGTTTCTTTTACAACAAAGCATTTTTGAAAAATTTTAAATCCTTTCCATTCACAATTTTTTATAGAAAAAACTTAGATTTTCGAAATAATTTTCAATTCCATTCTTTCTTTTATAACAACAAAGTTTATTGAAGTAAATATTAAATCTTTTTTATTCACGTGTTTTTTAAACAACAAAGTTTATTGAAGTAAATATTAAATTTTTTTTATTTACATGTTTTTTAAATAAAACAATTTATATTTGGAAACCTATTTTCAATATAAATATAGTAAATTATTGAAAATAATATATAATAAAAATATTAATAAATATATTAAAAATATTATTAATTAATTTTATTTTAAATTAATAAAGTATGGATATAAATTTGATGGCCATTTTTTAATCCGTAATAGTAAATTTGTATAAAGGTTTTGCTTCAAACTACCCTCACCACTAAAGTTTAAAATGCCTATCATTAATTTATTTTTTATATTAAGTTTTTATGTTTAAACATAGAAATCAATTTTAATATGACCAACAAAATGAAATACATATTAAAGAACAAATATTAAATCATGTTAGTTATTGTAAAATTAACCAACGATTTAGGAAAATTATGTAGCCATTGTGTATGTAATTTTAGAGATTTTGCAAATTGTGTTAAATTATTCAATAAAATTTCTCAATTAGCGTGTTAAAAGCCATTAGGTATAATGTATTTTAAAAAGAATAAATTGTTATGAATGTGATGACTTGGATTAAAATAGGACCTTGTGAATAATAAAACAAAATTGATTTCACCATTACCTCTAAATAGGGATTTGGGAGGATTTGATTGTTTCAAGCAATAATAATATATAGGGTATGGGTTTTGAAGAAATCCATGATTGTTTAATGAGGAATCTTTTTAGGAGACATCCTAAGATTTAAAAGGTGTAAACCTCGTCGTGTTTAGATTCAATTATGAATTTATGGAATGCATAGAAGACATGATAATTATCCATTTGAGATTTTCATTTACATCTATGACATAGATCTATTTTACAAAAAATAAGATCTGTCATGAGCATACTAAAGCTCAACAAACTACATGAAATCCTTCAAAATCAAACAATTTTTTTTGTGAATTTTAATTATTTTTATTGAACAACTAAAGGACCCTTAAATCTAATTACTCTATCTACATAGTTCTTTTATATAGGATACATATTTTCCATGGGTGGGCATGTGAGTCTCAACCTTTGGGTTCAAGGGGCATGTTGTGGGATTACATGATGTGAGTTAGGACACAAAAAAGCTTTTTCTAGCATGCTCAAAGATCCATAAAAGGGGTGGTGACCAATAGAAGGGGTGGTGTGTGCATAGATTATGTTTATCTTAGATTCTATAAACACCATGCAATATGTGCTTATCTTAGAGTTTCATGTTGTGCATAACTTTTGTTATTTTCTCCAATCCAATTTGGAATTACTTATAGCTAAGATATAGTGTTATAAATATATATGTAATAGATATATTTCTCTCTATCATGTACACATACATATAAAAATGGATGACTCCCTCTCTCACACACAAACACATGTAAATTTTTATCTCACCCATCAAATTAATGGTTTTAAAAATTAAGTGGATGTTAGCATATTTTAAATTTGCCAATTTTTACGGTTAGAAAGACAAAATACAAGTACATACCCGTCAAATTTAGCCCGTGATAACCACTGAGACATACACTATTTTGGTTTGTGTGAGATTATTCCCCATGGAGTCTCAAGTTCAAATATCGTAAAAAGAAGTTGAGCTTATAAGCCAATTGTGAGGGATAAAAGTAATCATATAAAATATGGAAACCCAATCATCTAAAATAATTTTGGTGAAAGTGTTTTATAAATAAATCATTTTTCCATCCAACATTAAAACTAACCCTAAATTAAAATCAATCTAATTTAAAACATTAAACACAAGACATTTTTATTATAAACCCCTTGAAATTTTTTTAACAAATCCCTATCCTCTCCACAAAATAAATATATAAATATAAATGTATATTAAACCCAATGCATTTTTATTATAAACCCACCGGCAAAAAATAATTAAACCACTTTTCTTAACAAATCCATATCCTCTCCCTAATAAATATATAAATGTATAATGCAACATTTTTGGATCATATTACGTAATCCTATCGGAAAGCCTACATAATCCCAGTTTCACATTTTTCTCAAACCACCTACTTTTCTTTAGGGGTGGCTGGCCAATGCTCAGATCTAATGATCTAAACGTTATCGTTGGATCATATTACAAAATATGTATTTCTTTTGATTATTCTCTTTCACTTTTGTTAGAGCTCACGATGTTTTGAGGGGTTGTTGACCTTATCCAATTTCTCGTCGGTTTTCATCATTGTTCTCGTGATGTTTTCTTTGACAGCATAATGAGTTTTTTAATAAATTTACGAAATATTGTTAATTATAAATTTTATTTAAATTTAAATGTAAATTACTGTATGATACAATAAATAATAAATTTTATAATCATTTACTTGTTAAAATGTAAAATAAGAGTATAAAATAAAAATATTTAAATCAATTTACATTTTAAAAATTGTAGATAATTACTATAAAATAATAATTTCTAATGTATTTATTAAAATATATTTATAAAGTTAGAATATTGTATACAAAGTTTATATAAAATAAAAAATTATAATAGAGTGAGGTGAATTAAAGTTATAATGTATTATTATAAAAAAATTTTATAGATAGTTATACCTTATTAATTTACTATTAAATCTTTTACATCAATTAATTCATTTTAACTTTATGTTCAACTTTTCTTATACAATTCAACTTGAAATTTAATAAACTAAAATTCTAATTAATTTAAACTGTATAAACATAGAAATATAAGTAAATTTTATATAACATATTAAATTATAAAGTATTGATGATGATGATGATGATGGTTAACGTCCACTTAGACCAATTTTTGGTCTATCGGACCTAAAGAAACAAATTATTTAGTTTGATTTAAGATTTTATTCCTATGCCCAAAAAACATGGAGAGAAGCCTCCTGAGTTCACTATATTTTTGACATCGTAAAAGGCTAGGAAGGTTAGTGTTGTGACAAAGATTATCAAACTGAGATCGAATGTTGTTGTATGCAAGGCACTCTAAGAGGAAGTGGTTTTCATCCTCGATGTTCCTATTCTCACAAGGATGGCAGATCCTTTCCATCTATGGTGTTTTAGGAACTATCCAACGACTTGTTTCACTATGGAGCTCATGAGAGTTTGTTCTAATCTTCACTAGAATAATTTTCTTCTTTAAGCTAGTTAAAATAGAGAGATACTTTTGATCTTCTAGGGTGGGGTTGAACCTTCTTATAATAACTCAAATTTCTTTTAGCCGCTAAATCTTTATCACACCACATTTTTTCTTTGAACTTAGAAGTAACAATATCTTTAATGTTATTTATGTTTTGCAATGCATCATTCTCGTTGATCTCCCAATAGTCTAACCAGGCCCTTGTGTCTTTATGCCACCCTCGATTGAGCCTTAGGTGGTTTTGGCTGGAATTTAAAACTAGCTTAGGAAGTCTATGATCATCTATGTTATTGAGTTTGTGCTTGTACAACAGAAACCTAATCATAGTTAGGCTCTCAATAGCAGAAATACCTACTTCTATAAGGAGAATAGGATAGGGTGTATTACTTTTAATTTTCAGGTTATAAGTTATAAAACGCTTTTGGATTTGTTCAATCTTTCTCCATGATTCTCTGGAGATGCTGCAACCCCAAACCTCACAGCCATATAAGATAATAGGAGTGACTAAAGTTTCAAAGAGGAACTTCTTTTTATCCCACATTACGAGGTTTGCCATTTTACAATTATTTCCAAGACCAAAATAAGCTTTCCACCCCCCATTAATCCTTTTTTCAATGCTATAGTTCCAGTTGAGCTTGTGATGAATATCAATTCCTAGGTACTTGTAAGAATACACTTCCTCCAAGTTATTATTGTCATACATAAAATTAGCGTAAGTGTCCTTCTTGGATTTGATAGTCATAACTTTTGTTTTGTCAATGTTAACAGTCATACCCGTGGTAGAGCAGAAATCCTTAAGAAGCCTAAGTTGCTTATCAAGATCAGATGGGCACCTTAAGAGAAGAACAATATCATCAGCATAGAGAAGAAGGATGATGAATATCCCAGCTAAGATTGTGCCAGCACATCCTGCTTCCTCTAAATAACCTTCAAGCTTGTCGATGTAAATGCCAAATAGGGTAGGGGAGAGGGGGCAACCTTGTTTAACTCTGATATTACATTTAATATCTTTCAACCACCCCTCATTGATTTTTAGCTTGGCAATTACATTCTCGTATAACCTTATAGTAGCAGCGTTCAGCTCGAAAGGAACCTTTATCTCTTCTAATCTATTCCAAAGGTTGTTTCTAGGAACCATATCGCAAGCCTTTCTAAAGTCCACAAAGAAAAAAAATAGGTTGGATTTATCATTATGACATTCTTCCACAATGATCCTAAGCATAACAAGGTGGTTTTTTGTTGAGTGATGCCTTCTAAAACCCGCTTGGCCTTTAGCCCGCTTACCTTCACGTTCAAGCCATATGCTCAACTTCTTTTCCAAAATAATATCATATAACTTGGCTAAAAGAGGGTTGATCATAATTGTCTGATAATTAGAGGGGTTATTTGTATCCCCACTTTTAAAAATAGGGATAATGAGGCTCTCAGTCCATGATTTAGGGAACCCTTGCTTGACTGCTTGATTGAAAAGCTTGTGGATGTGGGGGATGATGACAGGACCTCCAATTTTTAAGATTTTTTCCTGGTAACCTTCGATGTCCTTAGCTTTCACATTTGCCAGGCAATTAACTCCAAAATCAATGTCTTCTAATGAGAAAACTTCTTTCATTTTGAGCAGGGTTTCAAAGCTATCCATGAAATTTGGAGATTCATAAAGCTTTTTAAGATAGGAATTCCAATTGTGTAAAGCAATTTTATTATTATCTTTAGTTTTCCTATTAAGAATCTGCCTCCAAAATTTCTTAGGAGCTACCTTAGAGAGGTGTAAGAGATTCTCTTGTCTTTTACGAATGTACTGCCTCTTTTTCCTTTTAGTTAGGGCTTTGTATATTTTTATGTTGCCCATTTTAAGAGATTCATCAACAACTTCCTTAATTGCTCTCCTCACATTTTTACAATCTTTGTCATACCATGGGTTGGTTTTGTTATTTCTTTTATTACTTGAAACTTCAATTGAGAACTTGTTAATATAATATGAGAGGGTTGTAGTAAAATTATGATTGAGGTCTTCTATGTTGTCTATACTAGATAAAGGAAGCAAATTAGTCTTTAATTCATTTAGAAAGAGATCATTTTTATTTCTATCAAATATTAAGTTCTTTTGGCTATAAGGATTATTTTCTATGACATCTCTATGCATGACAAAATTGAGAGTTATAAGTAAAGGCCTAAGATCAGAGTCAAGCTCGTGGTCGTTTAAGATGTCAAAATTTATTATTTCGTTGTATAAAAGGAGATCGGAAATAACATAGTCTACCACACTGCTACCAAGCCCATGGATGCAGGTCATCTGGATAGAGTTAGGTCACTTCTTTAGACTGTTGCAAATTATGAGATCCTGAGCACTACAGAGTGTGACTAGCTCCGACCCAAACAAATTTTCCCCGAGGTTTTCAGAGCTCCTTTTGTACCTACTAGCCAGAGTAGGGTTTTTGTCTAACCAAAGAAGATTAGGGTTGGAATGATTGTTTAGAATAGCAACTTGGTTGCTTGAAGTTTAACCACTAAAGTCACCTATTAAAAGGATATTACCTTCAGTCATAAGGCTAGAAATATCATTCTCTAAACCATTGTAAGGACTATTTTTATCTAGATTCTTCTTCTTATAGAATTTAGAATTGATGGGGGAAAATAACATATTGCTATGTAGGTATTTTTATTATTGGTTGTAAGGGTCGTTTTTATAAATCCTAGCATGGGGGAGATGTTCTTCTTAATGTAACAAGCTATTCCCCCAATGCCCCTATAGGAGGATCGCTTGTTCCAGGTAGACCATAGCGTAAATCTAGCTGTGTTAGGGACCTTAGATTCTTCGTGCTCCCAAGTTTCAACAAGCAAAATAATATCAACATCATTTGAGATCCAATTTAGCTTGGGGCCTTTGCTCCATGGAAAACCTCGGCAATTCCAAGAAAGAATCCGGAGCATGTTGAATTGCTATTTATTACTATATTTTGGTTTCTATCTCGAATAAAGGATTTTCTATTTCTGATTATTGCCCATTTTCCTTCCTTCCTAGCTTCTTTTACCTTTTGAACCTCCTTTCTTAATTATGCTTGATCTTCTGGGATGATATCTTCATTTATAAATATTGTTGGAAATAATACTGAGAGGGGCGGTGAATTAGTATTATCAAGTCAAACAATTTTTCATTTTCAAAATTATATATATATATATATATGCTACTTCAGATATGTGAATCCGCGTATACACGCAGCTGTGTCTAAAGCAACTAGTGTATATCCAATAAACTTAAGATTTAGTTAATCCATTTGATCTTTAATCAGTGCATCAGAACTTCATTAACCGTAAGAACAATAAACAAAACAAATCATCACACATATGAACACAAGATATAAGGTGGAAACCCAATGTGGGTGAAAACCACCTACTGCAATGCATCACTATCTTCTTGTTAATAAGAAACTTCTTTGTACAATATTTCTGTACTCGTGCAGTCTTAAACTAGTACGCAAACTTCTACATGCAAAAGGCTACAACCTTCTCTCATTCTCCAGCTTCTCCTAGAAGGGAGCTACAACCACCTTAGCTCTTGTACTAGCTGTTAGCCTCCTATACCAATAGGTTTCATCTTTCATGATTGTCTTGATTGAACTACGGAATATGTTCAAACCTTCTTTCTTGATCAAAGGTGTTCCATATTCTTGAAAAACCAAAAAATAAAAAAAGTTAAAAAATGTAAAGAGGGTATACCCTAAAAGAAAAATCAAAGGGTAAGAAAAATAAAGTGGTCAAAAAGAAATGAAAGAAATGAAC
>APFE031295978.1:0-11824 GCA_000404065.3 Pinus taeda
AGTCACATTATAAAAATAAAATAATATATTAATATTAGTGAGATAATTATCTAGATGAACTTATTTGATAAAAATAAAACAGTATATTAATTATGTAAATTGACTAATTTCAACATGACAACCATCACGGATAAATGTAAATAGATAGAGTCACATTATAAAAATAAAATAATATATTAATATTAGCGATATAATTGTGTTGATAAATTTATTGGGTAAAAATAAAACAGTGTATTAATTATGTAAACTGACTAATTTCAATATGTGTTTGGATACTTGAACCTACATACTTTAGGAAAAATATTGTTCACCAAATCATTAGAACGAGAGATTTTTTAATTATTATAAATATAAATTAAATATAAGTATAAATTTCAAAAAACATATAATAATATTCTTGACCATGGGAATTCTTAACTTGTAAATATTTTTTTGCAATGGGTCTATACCATAGTTTATCAATAGCACATGCCCAAAAAGCCATGACTCATTTCATATGACACTTGTTCACATTTTTTTTTAATCAATCAATTTAATTAAAAGGGAAGAAAATACATGACTACTTTTGAAATAAATTTCAACTTTTCATTTATCACTACTATTAACAATATTCTACAATATTTGATGGAGGTTAAATCTTTACTATTTATCTAATAATTATTGATAGTTAAGTTAGAACTATGGAGTCTTAGTTCAAAATAGATAATATATCCTTGTAACTATGATCTAAGAATGTGAGTAATTATCCTTGTACTATGACGTAAGAATGTGAGTAATTATGATGTAAGCGTGTAAAGAGTCTAACTTTGTGATGTTTTGTTTTTTTCCCAAAATTTAAGAATATAATTTTAAGTGAGATTGTGATTTTTAATTATTTAAAATTGGTAAATAAATTCAATGCTCCAAAAACTATATATTTATATTGAAATTTCAATAAAATTTATAATTAAAAAAAAATCATTTAGATCATAAACTTTTGGATTATTTAAATATGTATAAAATTTCCGTGAGAAAAAAATAACACTATCTAATAACACAAGTGTAATATGGCAAATAATTGAATAAGATAATAATGCAAAAATTAAGCACCTGTCTTTTATGCAAAAAGTAATTTCATAGCAAAGTGTAAATTAATTTTAAATTAAAATATAATATTTATATATATATATATAATAACATTAAATATTCATACTTTAATGAAATTCAATTTGAAATTAAATAAAAATCATGTAAACATAAAATAATAATTTTCCAAAAACAGATTAATAAATACATAGTGGAAATTAATTAGGTAAAGTTCCACACTCATACCAAAGAACTTAAAAAAATAAATAATATATTGATAATATTTATAATTGAATTATTTAATATCTTAATATGAAAGCAATGTGTTTGCAATAAACATCAATGTCAATGAAGTACCTTGGTGGAAATTAATTAGTGTTAAAGTAGACACTCAACTATCAAGAGACTTGAAACTGATAATTAACTAATATTTGCATCAAAAGGGTGCAAAGACATGCTGATAGAAGTGTACATGAATGTAGAGTGATGTAGAGGTAGCATTACAAAAAACAATAAGGATGTAGACATGGAAGGCATGAGGAATCAAAATGTTAAAGTACTGTTAAGTGGCATTTATGGATAGTCAATGTAATGTTGAATGTTCCAATAACAATTCTAATAGGTTTTATGCTCTAGCAATTTTCATTAGCATTTTAAACTTTATTAGTTTGTAGCATCTACTACACAGCCCACTTTTTGTATAAATGTGCAAAACACACATTATAGATTTTTGAGGTTCTAAATTCAGATATTCCACACTCTTCATTTTTACTTTGTCTAGTCTAGAACAAGATTCATCATCAGGATTGATTTACAAAGAAGGAAGAGAAACCAGAGCTCTAAATATGATGATGTGAATTGTAGAGTTGGGAAGCCCACCACTTCAAGAATTGATTTTATTTTAATTCTTTATATTAATATGTTATTGATGAAATTATTTTATTTATAAGTTTTTTCTATAATGCTACGTTGTTATAATAATGCTTTAATGGGAATTATTGTAAAACCGATTTTATTTAATATATCTATATTATTAATATACTAATAAATAGTAGATATTATTAAATTAGTAAGCCTACGTAATGTTATTGTAATAAGTATTAGATTTCTCTAATTTTATTTAATTAATTTCTAATAAATTACAATATTTTTTGGTTATAATGTAAATGTAATTATATTACTTTAAATATAATTTAGAATTGATATTTTAATTATGCCTAATGGCTTATTCTAAGGAATTTTTAATTAGTAGCTTAATTTTTGTTTAATATAAAGTCAATGATTTGGTTTTTTAATAAAGATTGATTTTAAAAATGCGATTTTTTGTTTTTATTTATTAATATTCTAATAATACAATTTTAATAGTGTTTATGTTGTAGAGAAGTGTTAATATATTAATTATACTTATAGTTTGCTTCCTTGATTTTTATGCCTATGTATGGTTATAGATATTATAGATTTTGTATAGATATTATTTAAAATTAAATATAAAGGAGGCATCGTACATAAACTTTTCAAACAAAATCATCATAATCAAAATCACAACTCATTAAAGCAACAAACAATAACACTCACCTTCCTTCAAATGAAAAATTGACTAACATAGGGGAAATCTCTCTAGTTCTATTCATTCAATCATGCAATTATGATAACAATAATTCTATGTTAAGTCAAATTAATGATTGTTTTTTCAATCACGTCTATGCCTTTTTCATAGGAGGGACTAGCCACCTTAAGTTTGAACTTCAATATTTGTAATTATCAATATTAATTGTGTTAATTATTGTTTTATATTTCACATATGACGTAATCCCCTTTTGTTCGCCATGCTCTAAATCTTCAAATTTGTTAGCAACTACCATTAGTAATTTGAAAATAAACATATGACACTCCTTGCTAGGGGGCCTAACAATGCATACTACACCTTCTTAGAGACTTGATTTACCTTCATGATCCATGTTCTGAAAGTTCAACGTTGTCCAACTACCATTAGTACAAAAACAATATCTATATATACCACTCCTTTTTAGCAGATACCTAATGGTACACACTACATAGAGATAAAAAAAAAAATGTCAACTACAAAGAACATAATCATCACTTGCAATGAACAAGTAGTCCAAACCTTCATCCCTTCAAACCCAGCTACATAGAACGTAATCATCACTTGCAATGAAAAAGTAGTACAAACCTTCGTCCCTTCAAACCCAACTACCCCACTACCTTTTGCTAAGGTAAGCAAGGGAAGCTATCTAGAGCTTATCTTCATTTAATCCTACTGAATCTAATAACAAGGAGCATAATATTGTTGCAATCTTTAGAGGTGTTGAGACTCTTAAGGCTCTTAATTTCCTTGGTGATGAGGAGAGCATATTCTTGCAGTTTGGATCTTCAAATTAATGGAAGACAATTCATATAGCAGGCAAACATCATATACTAGTCTTTGCTTTGATTCCAAGCACAACTAGAAAATTTATGATTTGAAGCTTTTAAAGGTTGGATGATGAATTTCACTAGTGACCAAAGATGGCGGGAAAACATCATATACCAGAATTTTCTTTGATTCCAAGCACAACTAGAAACTTTATGCATTGAAGCTTTTAAAGGTTGGATGATGAATTGCAGCCACATCAATTCATTAACAACCCAAAGCATAGAACCAAAGCCCAACTATCGTGGTTCCAAAAGTAGCTAGAAACATTCTTAAATAAAGCTTTCCTATCAAGATTTGATGCCTAGTTGTAGCCACATCGACCTCTTGACATACTGTGAAAGAATTTGAATCATTTTGTTCAAAAAGGTTTCCATTTTTAGCAATCATGCAAGCTGGCTTGTTAACTTACACCACCATATGCACATTAGGCTTCAATGGATTGGGTCGAGGAATTCCAATGAGACATGGGATAGATTATAGACAATGAGGAGCCTCTCCCCCCTCAGAGGCTTGATCTTTGCATATGCCTCTAAACACGGTGACGAGCTATTGTCTCATTAAACTCCAATCTTCAAAAACGTTTCCCTTGATGAACATAGAGATGGCATCATAATAGATGTCTTATGGTGAAATGCATTAGAGACCATTCAAAAGTAAAAGCTTGTGACCTCCTCATAGATAAAGATATTCTAAGAAAAAAATGTGTTCACGATAGATAGACATAAAATCTCTACAGTCAGAAACATGGGATTAAACAACATTTGCCAAAATGTGTTTTCTTGCTATACTAATATAATACCCCACTAAAAATGGCCAATGCTTAAAGATACTTTCCATGATTTATTATGAACCTAATGTTAACTTATAAGCAACAAGCTCTTGGATTTTCCATTAGATGTTATATCTTTGGTTAGAGAACAATAACAGGAACACGAATAGGATCAAGTGATCAACATTGCAAATTTTTGCAAGAATGAAAACAAGTTCTTTATTGTTCTAAGAACGCAAACCAACTATTGCAGTTGATTCTTTCGAGAGTAGGTGTTAAAGTAATTGGTGATCAATATAACTCCTGCAACTAATGTTTATGAATCTTAAAGTACATATAACTCTGTGATTGCTTATTTTATTTGCAGCTGATGCTTTCCCTTGTTTTTCATGTCAATAACAAAATGTTTTGTTTTGTTATTTTTGTTATTTTTATTTATTTATTTATTTATTTTGTCTAGGATTTATGCAAGTTGGAAATGATAATATGCCCCACTTACAAATCGTTGCATACTGTAGAGATAGGATTTCGCTGATAGCCCTATATGATGCAGAGCAGGGTGCCCACAGGAAGATAAATAAAGCAAGCCAATGCATGGGGAATTTATAGAGGAGACATCTATACATAAAACTTACCATGCAATAATAAGAACATTTATTGCTCTGATTTAGTTAGACTTAGGGCTCAATCATGATTGCACACTTGTTAGTTTCCCATGTTTTGTTGATAACTTGGGAGGTCTGAGCAAACATAATGTAACAAGGTACAATCCCTATGACCTAGGGAATTAATGTATATGCATAAAAAATTAAAAACAAAACCAAAATAAAATAATCCCCCTTACGAGATAACACTGTACGTTGCATGAATATAAATCTCTAGCTATGATACCAACAAATTATATGTTTGAACCTTATGGCAAAATAGGCCAAAAGAAATATGTGGGAGATGATATATTGGTTTAGTGCAATAAATATTTGTTGACGGTGCTGGACCTGCCAACATTCAAGGGATATCCCCGATATGTGGTCCCAATTAGACCTGACATCATTTGGGATAGGAGCCCCATCCGAAATATGGCTTGGTTGCCAGTTTCTTAAATATTTTCCTTGGCTCTAACTATCAACATAAGAGAGGAATGCAAATTCACCTTCAAAAAGCAAGTGAGTGTGCCTGGTGAGTGTTCGAGTGTAAGTGTGTCAAGTTTCTTCTACTGTAGAGGGAGAAAAGAAAGTGAGCCTTTAAGAGAGAGGTAACAGTACCGCCCTAGTAGTGACACATGTAGCCAAGAACGATTCGTCTAATATCCAAGGTAATAGTCCACAAAGATGCGATAGTCAATAGAATCAATGAATACGAAAGATCTGTCTAATATCTAGCAAATAGTCCAAAGGATGTGACATCAACAGTAACCATTACAAAACATTCTCAATATGAAAAATACTAAAATAACCGAAATAGTTCAACTACTTTAGCACAGATGAAAACAAACATGAATTACAAACATCTACAAAATAGTATTACAAATATTCATAACCCATGCATGAAGAATGTGCTAGCCATGAGGCTTCTTATATTAAGTAAAATTTCCAAGACACATGTATACAATGAACACCATTAGCTCTAATAGTGGAGCATTGGAGCCACTCCTTGCTTCCCAAAAGAACTAGCTTGTCTCTCTAATGCTTTGTGGGAGGAAACAAGGGAAAAGTATTTTTCTCATATAATGAGGGTGTATATATAAACAATGAGGTGGTGCTTCACCTTCCTTGTGACTCTTTGACTACCCTCATGAGTGTTTGACTTCCTATGACTTTTCAAATTTACATGACTCTTCATATTTTGAATGTGTCCTTTGGACTTCCACTTTACAATACATTTTGAATAGATAATTACACAACCCACAATGATGATGTGCCATATGACAACTCATGACATGACACTGCTGACATGGGCTGCTTGATGAAATGGCAATGTTAAGCCACTTTTGCTGTTGCAAGCTAATGTCTTCTTGAGGATGCTCTTCTATCCACCTCCTTATGGATTAGAGGTAACGAGTCTTCAATGATATCAAGTCTTGAGTTGTGGTCACAAACTGGTGTCCCTTTTGTCTTCGCTTGATTGATCAACTTGCATAATCAACTACATAGGTGTCTTTCAGCATGTTTCCCTTCTCCATCTCCTTCTTCATCATCTTGTCATGGTATGATAGAGTACCTTAATCTGCAACTCACTCATGACGAGATGACATCAGTATGATAAAACCCCTATTCTAAGATGGCACATTTTGATTTACTGACTGAGCCAGAACAGGGTTGCAAGTTGGGAGAAAGGCTCAGTGACTGCGGAATTTCATAACTCAAAAGCTCAAGGGTGAAGCTTGAGCCTTGAGACTATGTAATCCAGGTTGGACTGAGGAAGGAAATTGCATGGTATGGGAGATCAGTGTGACAGAATGAGGGTATGGGCACTGGTTTAGCCTATTGCGCAATTCCAGGAGTAAAAGGAGGTTGGGTAACTGTGAAATTGTGCATCTCAAGAGCTGAAGGTCTGAGATTGAGTTCAGAGACTATGCAATGTGCAATTAAGGCTAGGCTGGAGAACTAGATTACACGATTATGGGGGCCAAGGGTCGGGCTTGAGCACTGGAATTGCATAGTGCGCAGTCCTAGGAGGCTGGGACTATGCATTACGCAGTGTCAAGGGACAAGGTTGTAGCTTTTCAAGGGTTGGAACTGTGTATTGTGTAGTTGGGGAAGGCTAGATGAGTCTAAGTTACTAGGAAAATTCTGAAATTTTTCTAAGTGTGGGATCAATGAATTAATGTGATCAATGACATGACTTGACTATGACCACACACTTAGAACACTTGATGACACAACAACATAGATAATCCGTGAAACATGAACCACACATTTCCTCCAGTGCGACAACTTTGTGAGGACTTATGGAAAGTGTGAAACCAAAGATACACTTTAGATGACCATAACCACACTTGTGCGACAATGCTTAAAACTTTGGGAATGAGTGCGACGAATGTTTACATGGTTAGATAAACTCATTCGCACAAAGTTAACCCCTTGAAACCACTAGAACAAGACTTTACACATTATGCGACGACTAACATGTCAAAAGATGACATTTTTCCTTTCTTGCTAAAGGGACCATAACATTATAGGTTTTTGGTGATTCCTATGTGTTTGTTAACTGGTTTAATTAAAAATATGTTTTTCACATTCACACATTCACACCCATCTTGGAGGAGGTTTAATTGTTAAAAAGGAACTTTGATCACATCATTTGTCAACACATTTATAAGGAGAGGAATGCATTCATTAATCAACTTTCCAAGGTGGGCACACAACAAGCTTGGGGGATTTGGTAGACCTCAGAACAGGTAGACAACTGACACTACGAGTATTATCATAGACCTTTTGTAGATGGGATACGAGAGGATGATGGCTGAGATGGTTGACACTTGCTTAGTTTTTCTACAAGATGATTTCTAGCTTATACCAAAATAACTCTTTATATTATGTTTTTTGTATTAGATTTTGTATCTATAGCTATGATCGGCTCATGTAGTTATATCAACTCTATGTACAGGGGCAACTTATGAAGCCCAGGTAGTAGGCTTATTAATTTTTTGTATCCTTGTTGTTTCTGAACTGTTATGATATGATCAAATTTAATGACTATTGGCTTCGTAAAGTAGTTCGTATGATACGATATATGACATCTACAAAGTGTAATTTGTATCTTTTCATAATGAAAATTACAATTTTTCCTTGGAGAAAAAAAAACATATTCCAAGAATTTGATACTAACATTTTATTTTCTTTACAAAGAGTTACATATTTCGTCCTCTCATATAGATCTTAGTCTTAAGAAGATGCTACCGACTTATTGAATTGATTACAACATAAATCTTCTCATAAAAAACCCTCCTTGTGTTATTTCAATAAAATTATAGTTATAATTAAGGAATACAATCCCATTTTGGCAAGAAAAATTCTCACGAGTTATTTGAACTTTATCCTACCATAGGAAAACTCTATGTGAATACAATGTATTCTCCAACTTTCGATATGTCATCCATTTAAGATTTAAGGTTTATTCCTTTCTTTTTTTGAAATATAATTGAAGTGAAAATAGTGGTTTTTTTGCTATAAAATAGATAGGTGAAATTTTGTTCAATTGTGCATGCCATTTTGTGATAGAAGAAAAAATAGAAAAAAGAACACTAAGAAGAACAATGCATTTTTGTTGAAAGGTATGGCTAACAAGAGATGGAGTAATATTCATGTAGGGATTTTTCCCTTGAGAACTAACAAGCCTTAGAATTGGCATCTTTTACACCTTTCTTTCCAGGCTATTATTAATTCCTTTTCACTTTCCTATGGCCTTGTATTCGTATATTCTAATGCTTATATGTGGGATTTAGACATAAAGTTTTTTTTCCATTTCATTCCTTAGTATACAAGAATATGTGATTACACATTAGAAAAATATCATATTTGTATTTATCTTTGAGTTAATTTGCAAAGACGATGCGCTAGACAAGTTGTTACATAGGTTGTGATATTGCCATGGGGAATGTTTTGGTTATAGTTTATGCAACTCTGAACTCTTTTGATGCAACGCCAGTTCACGTTGTTGTTGCAACTCCTGCTGCTATAACTCCCACTGCTACTACTTCAAAATCATAATGAAATAATTCAACTATTAAGCTTTTATTTTAATTGTAATTTATAATTTCCATAGTTTGTAATTAATTTATTTCTTTTACATACTTATTTGGTTAATTACTGTGATTTATTGCTTTTGCATATTTATGAATAATTAATTCTTTGAACTAGCTTAGTTAATCAAATTGGTTTATGTTTTCAATATAACAAGTGTTGATAAATATGAACACTCATGAAGGCATGGCCCACTTAAATAGAACACAGTGTCGTATAATTTATGTAGTTCTCTTTTCTAGTTGCATAATTTAACTAATTAGTTATTTATTCATCTACAATTTATTTTATTTACTGAACTGTAATTAATTTATGGTTATGAGATTTTTAATTATTTATGCAATTAATTATTCATGCATGGTTATATTTATTTATTTATCAATTTATCTACACAATTGATTATTCATGCATGGTTGTATTTATTTATTTATCAATTTATTACACAATTGATTATTCATGTTTATTTCTCATTTGACATGTGTGCATTTCAGATTAGTTTGCATTCAAATTTTTGAATAAATGTGCTCAACACGTGATTACATTTGTTAGTTGAGTAAAAACATAGATCATCGTGGCAAGGATTAGTCTTTTCATTTCCTACCCATATGGTTTGTTCTATCTGTGCTAGGGGTTATAACATTAAGCTTCCTGTGCTAGGGGTTATAACTACGTAGAAGTGTGTTATTTCAATTTTTTATGTGTGATATTTAATTTCCTATAGGCATGTTGAGTTTCCAACAAGTGTGCTTGATTTCCTACAAGTGTGTTTATTTTCTTGCAAGTGTGTTTACTTTCCTACAAGTGTGTTTAATTTATTGCAATTGTGTTTACTTTCCTACAAGTAGTTTTAGTTTCTTTACTTCTAAATTTATAGAACCTTTCCAAATTTGTGAGTTGCCTATACTTTATCTACAAAAGTAATCATTGATACTACAACTACAAAACAAACCAATAAAAATTAAGAGTTTGATCTACATATACAGTGCACGATAACTTGCAAGTTCCATACCAGCCCTAGGTTGACAATTAAATACACATTGTTTTGGTTTTCTCTTTTAGAAATTAGAAAGGTAGTTGAAAGGCTCATTAAGAACAATAGTTATGCCTGTCAATGGGCTTCTTAATGAGACAATTATTTTAAAGGGAGTGAAAGGTCATGTAGCTACATTAGAGAGTTTATGGTGAAATAATTTGTTGAATTGGGGGTTAATGTTGTCCAAATTTCAAACATGTAGACTCTTAACTTTATTTTCTTGGAAACTTAGGTTGGAAGAAATAAAATTTTAAAGGTGGGCATTAAAGTAGAAGTGATGCATTTTGTTCTTTGATGGGTTCTTGAAAGGTGTTGACAGTGCTAGATACCTCCAACATACATGGGATCTACCCAATATAAGGTCCCAACTAGACCTCACACAGTTTGGTGTAGGATTCCCATCTACAATATGGCCAATTGTTGTTTACTTAAATATATACTTGGCTTTAGCTGTCACCATGAAAGAGAAGTTTAATTGTGCTTTCGAATGAACAAGCTAGTATGCCTTGTGAATGATCAATTGTCGATGGATTAAAGTTCTTCTATTGCGGGGGAAAAACTAAGTGAGTCTATAAGAGAGATAAGTAATAGTACTACCCTAATGGGGACACACGTGAAAGAGAAATGTTCGTCTAACATCAAGTGAAATAATTCACAAGGATGTGATGATCGTTATAGCATAACAACACATTTCCAACAAGGATCACCTGAGTAACCAAAATATTTCAACTACTCCAGTACTAATGAAAGCAAACATGAAAATAAACATTCAAAGAATAGTCTTAGAAACACTCACAATCCATGTGTGAAAACGTGTTGGCTTGGAAGGCTTCAATGTTAAGAAAAATTCCCAAGATACATAAATTCAATGAACACCACTAGCTCCAATAGTGGAGCGTTAGAGCCACTACTTGCTCCCAAAAAGTACTAACTTTGTCTCTCTAATTCCTTGCGGAGAATCCAAGGTTAAAATTCCTTTACATGAGAAATGAGGACCTACTTATAACTTGAGGAATGACCTTTCACATCCTCATGACTCTTGATTTTATAAATTCTTATGACCTTTGGACTTCTACAACCTTTGGGATTCCAAATGAATTTTGGAATTACACACGAATTTTAATATTACATGTCTTTTGGACTTCCATGCGTCTTTAGTTCATACACAACGCTTTGGCTTCCACTTATTTTGTACTTTACAATGATTACAAAAATACATCATGATTTCCACATCATCATGTTATGAGACTTGACATGTCACTATTTTGATGACTTGGACCTGTATGTTTTAAACCTGTACAGAAATTACCTGCATACGAATTCTAAAACATAGAAAATAAACAATGCGACAGAATAACACATAAAACACATATACACAAAGATTTTCCCTGGATCCCAAAACCGAGACTACCAGCTTGATTTTTCATTATGTTCCTTTCAATGTTACAATACATATTTATAAATGTTGAAGTATCAAATACCAAGGACAGAAAACCATTGCGTCCAAAACCATGGACCGAAAACCATCGCATCCAAAACCATGTGCGAAAATCATGCACAAAACCATAGGTAGGTCCGCCAAACCTAATATAGGGTCCAAAAACCAAAATTGTCTGGGGTGCTACCCCGAACCCCATAGAGGGGGGTTACCTGCACCCCTCAAACCCCCTGTGACCCCCCCGCTATGCAATCGGCTCAACGAAGGAGCCCCCCTCTAACCCCCCGGTTAACTACGTGGGCTAGTCGTGGAAAGAATATAGCACAACCCAACATTCTCCCAC